>PVLA01004031.1:0-17562 GCA_004027455.1 Hydrochoerus hydrochaeris | reverse complement strand
TTGACGATAATAAGAGTAACCATTGTAGATCACCTTGTACTGTGGTTTTATATGACTTTTTGGTTTCATGTTTTTATAGGAATTTGTTTTGTTTTGTCTTGCTATGTTTTGTTTTTCCCTTTAATACAGAAAGGATAGAAATGCATGTAGAGACTCATGCATGCGTAGCTGTTTACAGTCTCACTGTTTGAATGTCTACTTTGTATGCTTTAATTTTGTAATTTGAACAACTATTTCTAAGAGGACAATATGTAATTTATCAACCAGTGATTTCTTATCTTTTTTTTGAAATTCTGTATTATCTCTACCCTTTACATGCTTTTGTTTCTCTTTAAATAAAAAAAATTTTAAAAGAAGTAAAAGGAGGAACAGAAAGTGCTCTAAAGGATATAACTGCATTTATGTTTCAGTGTGTAGGATTGATAACCATGTTGCTAAGTTGTTATTGGATCATTGAACTTCTCTGCAGTCTCACTGTTTGAATGTCCACTCTATATGCTTTAATTTTGTAACTTGAACAACTATTTCTAAAAAGACAATATGTAATTTATCAACTAGTGATTTCTTACTGTTTATTTTTTTCTGAAATTCTGTATTGTTTCTACCCCCTTTTTCTGTTTTGCTTTTCTCCTCTTTAAATAAAATTTAAAAAATAGTTCACAATAAAGTGTATCTTTATAAATATGGTACTATTTTTCATTAAGAATGTAGGGAGGGGGGCCAGGGATTTAGCTCAGTGGCATACGTACCTGCCCGGCAAGCGCGAGGTCATGAGTTCAATCCCCGGCACAAAAAAAAAAAAAAAAATGTAGGGAGAGATTTTTCCTGCTAGAGTGGAAAAATTATTTTTAAAACACATCTTACTCCTAAAAAATAACACATATCTTAGGCCTATAAAGATCCTTGGAAATAAGGGAATCTCATGATTTCATATCTTATCTCTAGATTTCAGAATTATTTTGATTAACATCTTTTAAGACGGAAATCTTTTCTCTAAGGGTTGCTTTTAATAACACATCTTCCAGTCCATTTGTTCATTTTTATTAGTTTGACAGACATGTAATTTTATACTTACCATCTAAAAATGAAAGGTATCTGTTGAGGGTTTCAGTGAAAATATGTTTTTCAGCTTCCCCTTGCTTGGACTGGTTTAAAGCACCCCAATTGTTTGTTGCAAGAATAGCTGGTAGAAATATATTTGCCAACATAGTCTTGATCCCATTTAAGAGCCCTTCTGATGCATCCAAAACAGTAAACAGTACTTCCTAAAAGAGGGTGGTCAAACGTTACTTGATAGGCTAATTCTATTAAAGACATGAAAAGCATAAGCTATTTCTCACTACCATAGACTTAAGTTTGTAAACTATTACAAAACTGAAGTGGTTATGAATGTCAGAATTCTATAATTAACCTGCTTATATTCTGCCCCATGCTAGCAGTGATGTGACCTCATCATGGAGCCATTTGCCTGAGTGCTTTACCTTCTGCTTGGGGAAGGACCCATGGCCTGGACCCTACTGAGGAGCAGGAAGATGCAACTGAGCCTCCCACATAAAGAGGTCTCAGGTCAGAGCTGTCCTGAATCAAAAAATGGAATTATTTAAAGTTACAAGGTTTCTGTGCTGTAAAGGACACAACCAATAAAGGAAAGACACTATCTACAGGATGAAAAAAAAAATCTGCCAGCTATTCCATAGAGAGAGGATTATCATCAAGAATATATGAAGAACTCAAAAAATTAGGCCTCCGCAAACAAAAGACCCAACTGAAAAATGAACAGACAGAATGCTGGGAGTGGTGGTGCACACCTATAATCCCAGCACTCTAGGAGGCTGAGGCAGGAGGATTGTTGCAAGTTTGAGACCACCCTGGAGCTCAAGGCCAGCCTGAACCGCACAGTGAAACCTTGTCTCAAAAAAAGACAATAAATAAAATGAACAGACATTTCTCAGAAGTACAAATTGCCAACAAATACCTGACAAAATGTTCATCATCATTGGCAATTTGCGTCAGAGAAATGCAAATTATAACTGAGATACCATCTTACTCCACGAAGAATGGCTATCATCCAAAAAATCTAACAGTAACAAATGCTGATGAGGATGTGAGGAAAAAGGAATTCTACTCCATCCCTGGTAAGAATGTAAACTAGTACCATCATTACAAAAGTCAGTGTGGAGATCCTTCAAAAAAAACCTAAAAATAGACATTCTATTTCTATTCCATTACACCTATCTCCCTTCTAGGTATCTTCACAAGAGTTAAAATCATCATATTACAAGAATACATACATACCCAGGTTTATAGTAGCACAATTTATAAAGGCCAAATCTTGGAAACAGTATATGTGTACACCGGTAGATGCACGGATAAGGAAAATGTGATGGTTATAGACAACGGAGTACTACACTGCCATAAAGAAAGATAACTTGAGGCATCCATAGGTAAATAGATACAACTTGAGAACATAATGTTAAGAGAAATAAGACACACAAGCTCAAACATCCCAAGGAAACACACACACATATATATATATACATATATGCAATTAAGAGCAAAGTAGAAGAAAAATATGAAATAGAGAGTTCAAATACTTCCCCGAATTACCAATTCCATTGTTTTAATTTCAACATACATGCTAATTGCTTTCATTTATACTACTAGTCTCAGTTCACTGAAAAGAAAGTTGTGTGATTATCTGTTTCTTTTTTCATAAGAACCTTTTTGATTTATGTCTTGTACACCAACTACTTTGAAGATAACGATACAGTGTAATAACTAGTTATTCTCTTGTTGATTATGAATTTTTTTTTATTTTTTTAAAAGCCCATAAACCAAAAGTCTATTATCCACAAGTCTGACAACTCAGTGAATACCATTTAAGAGACCGAGAACTCCCAAGCCAATAAACTAAAAACCTTGGTTGGAGCCACTGAAAATTGGTTGTTTATTTTTTAATTGCTCATGTGTGGCTGCCTTAATTTGAATATGGGGTTATGTCATCTGAAAATCTGTATGTTATGGGCCAGGGATTTACTCAGTGGCATAAGCCCATCCTGGCAAGTGCGAGGTTGTGAGTTTGAACCCCAGTACCAAAAAAAAAAAAAAAAATCTCTGTGTTAAAGGCTTGGTCCCCAGGACAATGAGAAGTCAAAGCCTTCCTGGGAGGTCCTTGATTATGTGGGGTATCATGTGAAAAGGACTGTGAGACACCACCCCTCCTCCTCTCTCTCCACTTCTTGGTGCAAAATGTGATTTTTTTTTTTGGTACCAGGAATCGAACTCAGGGCCTTGTGCTTGCCAGGCAGGCACTGTGCTGCTGAGCTGAATGCCTGGCCCGTGACTGTCCATTCTAACGTGTGCCCTCACCAGAGACCAAAACCAAAGGTGCTGCCCAGTCCTGGACTTGACCCTCTGAAAGTGTGAGATAGATAAGCCCCTTCTTTATTAGTTAGCTGCCTTGGTTGTTTCCTGTTAGTGATAGAAAATGGACCAATACAGCATCAGTGAAGAATACAATGGCTCCTAAAACAGTTTAGTACCACTGTTTTGATCTGTGCTAAGTGTCAGCAATTTTTCCCACCACTGCTTCTATACCACTGAATATCGACATGGCAGAAAGGACAAATAGCATCTTAGCATTATGCCCTGACAGATCCCATGACAGAGTTGAATACCACTGGCATGGCACATGTCTCATAGTCATAATGATGGAAACAATTATTTAGTTTAGCTGGGCGTGGTGGTGCACACCTGTAATCCCAGAACTCGGGAGGCTGAGGCTGAAGGATCACCGTGAGTTTGAGACCAGCCTGGGATATATAATGAGTCCATAAAGCCAGCCTGAACTACATAGCAAGGCCTTGTCTCAAAAAAAATTATTTAACTGAGCAGAAGAGAATATAACTATATTGGAAGAATGGAGGATTAGGAAAATAAAGGGGAAGGACAGAATGCCAGCTAATATAATAAGAATTTACTGTTGGGCCTGATGGTACACTGCTGTAATTCTAGCATGAGGAGGCTGGGGTAGGATTGCCATGAGTTCAAGGTCAGCCTGGGTGGCTACATAATGAGTTCAAGTCCAGCCTGAATGCCAAAACAAGACCCCATTTCAAAACAAGGAGAAAGAATTTATTTATATTATCATTTATAGGTCTCACAACAATCTTGCTAGGTGAGTATTATTATTCCCAATCTTAAATGTCCTAAGAATGACCCACGTCTTAGAAAAAAAGAATCAGTTTGCCAGGGAGGCTACCCTGTTACTCAGCGATGAAGCTAGAAGTAAATTTGACTCTGTCTGACTAAAACTCTTGCTTTCTACATTCTGCCTTTCCAGAATTACATTAGCAATGTCCAGGATCCAGGTCAACCTTCTCTTCTGCTTACAAAAGCCATGACAGAGCTAAAATATTGAGGGAAGAAGAGGTTAAGTAATACAAACAACATTTAAAATTATATGCACAGAATTGCATACAACTGCAACACTTAAAATTGGTGCCTAGTGAATGGAAGAATTAAAATTATTTGCACACCATCTAGAAGAAATGGAATTTTCATGAATTTTAAAAGGCAGTCTCTAAAGGATAAATATAGCTAAGCTCCATTATAGCTAATTTCTCAGTTTATTTGAATATATGAATACATTATTTTCTTGGAATCCAATTTAGGCTGATACATAGAAAAGGAGAGGGAAACTTGACTATGAAAAGATATCGATGTTTACATATTTGTAAAAAAAATAAACATACCTCATGAATAGTTTTAGCATTTATAACAACATCGTTACGACAGCGAACAAAAAATATACACAGTCCCTTCAGTTTCTCTGGGGCAGCATTGTCTACATACAACCTCATCATTTTTGCTCCTTTGCCTGCTCCGTGAATAGTTCGACCACATTCTACAAGCAAAAGTCAAGAATTTAGCATATGACCGCTTAACTGATCTGATCTGATAAATGAGAGCTGCTACTATAACACTGTTTGGTGTTGTGCTTTATCTTAAGATGTTCTTGACAAGTGTGGAATATATTGTTTTGTCTACTGAAAGAAGTCAGTAATTCCCTTTTTTTTTTTTTTTTTTTTTTTTTTTTTTTGCTGGTAGTAAGGACTGAACCCAGGGCCTTCTCACAGACCTATATCCCAGTCCTTTTTTTTAAATGCTTTATTATGAGACAGTCATTAAATTGCCCAGGATAGGTTCAAACTTGTGATCCCAGCACTCTGAGAGGCTGAAGCAAGAGGACTGCAAGTCCCAGCTCAGCCTATGCAAGTTAGCAAGAGTCTGTCTCAATATTAAATAAATAAAGGGGCCAGGGAGATAGCTAAGTGTGAAGGCTCTAGGCTCCATCCACAGTATCTAAAACCAAAAAAGTAGAGAAATACATTTAACAAACTTTCATAGATGATAGAAATAAAGATTTCAAATGTCTACCCTGGGCTGGGAATATTGCTCAGTGGCACAGTGCCTGTCTGGCAAGTGCAAGGTCCTGAGCTTGATTCCTGATACCAAAAAAAAAAAAAGTCTACCCTTTCTTTTTTGCAAGTCCCTGTTGCAAAAAGAATTCTCCCTGAGAATTCTTCCTAAAACTTCTTCCTAATCTACATAGATTTAGCATCAATGATATTTATGCAGGCATTGTTCCAAGGAGCCAACCATTGTAAACAACCTAAATTATAATAGGAGGTCACTTTTGAAAAGTTTACTTACATCAGCCTAAGGAAGGACAATGCAACTGTTAAAAACTTAATTGTAGAAATATATTTATTGACATGGAAAAAACAGTATAATCAAATTTTTAAATCCACTGTAGAATATTTTGTAGAATTGATCCCATTTTTTATAAAATATGTATATTTACCAAACAGTTATAAAAAGATCTTCATCACTGGAGATGCAGCTCAGCAGCTGCCTGGCAAGAGCAAGGTTTGAGTTTGATTCCCAGTATAAAAAAAAAAAGATATTCATCAAGGAGTTAACTGCTTTCTCCAGTTGAATGAGCCTATGAATGGTTTTTATTTTTCTTCTCATTGTAGATTTTTTTTATATTTCTACAATTTTCAGCCATTACTTTAATTTTTAATAAGATCTAAAAATATAGCCATACAATAAGCTCCCCCCTAAGAACTATAAGAAGCAGAAAATTCACCAAGTAGACCTAATCCCTAATTATGAATTATACATTTTGTTGAAGAGGCAAGACTAAGGGTTATCTCTCAGAATCTGAGGGGCTGATTCCAGGACCCACAAATACACTAAAATCCATGGATGCTCAAGTCCCTTGCATTAAACAGCACAGTATTTGTATGTAACCTACTCTCCTCCTTTCATTAAATCATTTCTAGGTTACCTATAGTACCTGATATAATGGAAATGCTGTGTAAGTAGCCGTCACCCTGTATTATTTAAATAATGATGAACAGGGAAAGTCTGTCCCCCATTAGTTGAATCCACAAGGCAGAACCCACAAACATGGAGAGCAGATGGTGTGTAAGTGGAACAATCAGAGGAAAATGCCAGCTCCTGGCTGAGTGCTGTATTTGCAGTGCAATCCTTCAGTGAAACGAGTGTGGGGAGTCGTGAGGGGTAAGGGTTGGAACACACGGGGGAAGCTCTGGAAAAAGCAAACTTCAGGAGGTGATGTGAAAGCAGGGCAGAGGAAACCAAGGCACTCTTAAGAGTCAGGAGAGCAGAGGAAGGACACAGGAATGTGTTGGATGTAGACAGACACACCTGAAACCCCAGCCCTCTGGAAGGCTGAGGCGGGAAGATCACAATTTCAAGCCCAGCCCAGACAATTTAGTGAAACATGGCAACCTTGTCTCAAGATTAAAAAAATAAAAAATTAAAAAGGGCTCAGGGATGCAGCTGAGGGCAAGGCCCTGGGTTCTATCTCAGGTACCAAAAGTGCTGGGGTAGAAGGAGCAGTTTAAAGGAAGATATACTTCCATACCTGAACTAGAAGATCAGACTTGACCAGCCTTGGACGATGCAGAAAGGGGAACAAACCCAATCCAGTAAACGGCAGGGCAGTAAAAGATGTATTTCGCAGGAATCAGTAGTGTGAATTTCAGAGAGAGAATGTGACAGCTGAGCTATCACAGGTTTCTAATCTGGGTTGGTAGTGCATGCATGAGATACAGACCTAGCCTGAGGCAGCAGAGGAGGAAAGTGAGACCAAACTAACAGTCAGGGCAGGCCAGAAGTTAGAAACTAAATCCTCCCTCACCAAAAGGACAGCCCAAGCATCTAGTTAGCAAAGCAAAGGAGTCATAACCAGGTAGCATGTTCATCATTGTAGCTATCACATGAACAGCAGGGAAAGCTACATATTCCAGCTGACAGCTGAGCAGGCACAAGATGCTGAGCCAGGACCCAGCAGGCAGCTGGAGCAACCATTGCTAGATTTCTGAAAACATCTGAACGCACAGGCTCCATCTGTTCCAGGAAAAATGCAATGAACTGCTATGAACATGTGTATTCTCCAACAGATGTCGGTGATTTCTATATGGATATCTCTATTCCTCCTTAATTCACTACAACAATGTCTGAAATACATATTTTGGTGGAAATGGTGCTGTTCTTAAGGTTCTATTTTATTTTTCACATAAGCTTATCATGAATTTTTCTTTATAAAACAGAGGATTATATATAAACATCCTTACCAAGTCTAGGCACGTCTCCTTCCTGATACAAAATTTTCAAAGTCTTACAACCATCTTTTGCAAAAAAATGGGTAAATGCATCCAACTGTTAAATAAAAGAGGAAGTGATGATCAATAAAATGACTAGAGAACTATAATAAAAGGATCCAACCCCTGTGCTAGGCATTTCACCTACCTTAATTAAGCAACCAACATTTTGTAGAAATGAAGAAAATAAGGCTCAATGACTTTATTGAAGGTACACAGAGGCATGTACATCAGAGGCAAGATTAGCAATCAATCTAAACTAATTTAACTCCAATACTGCCCTAGAATTAAAGTGGATTGTACTTCCCTTTTTTTTTTTTTTTTAATTTTCCTTTCTTTTTAGAGACAAAGTCTCAGTATGTTGCTCAGGCTGGCCCCAAACTTGAGTTCAAGTAATCCTTCTGCCTCAGCCTCCTGAGTAGGTAGGACCACAGTCGTGTGCCACACAGCCTTGCTAGTGACTCTTATTTCTGAACCTACAGCCACATACTTGACCCTACCTCATGCCATAGCATAAGAGATTAATAAATCCAACTGAAGGGTAAGCATAAGGAATTACTGGGCAGAGGACTAGGTCAGTGGTATAAGTGCCTGCCTGGCAAGTGCGAGGTCATAAGTTTGATCCCTGGTACCAAGGGGGGGAAAAATAATATATATATATATATATATATATATATATAGTTATTATTGAGAGAAAGAATTCTTAAAAACTGTCTGGGAGATACAGAAAACTTGCCTTAGTATTTTGTTTGCCAATTATTTTAGCAACTAAGCTCTCAGCAATTGTAATTTGACCCATATTATAGCCAACTAACATAAAAACAAATCATTACAATGAGATTCTTCTGTATTTATGAGCATAACATTTTTATTCAATTATTTAGGAGTCATTGTAACATAAGCAGAAAACCATATTGGTTACATAAGCAAAAGCCCACAAACATGATCAGCTGGTTCCAAAGCAGGATAGCAGGGCAGAGGGGCAACTGTTCATGTCAGCAGAAGACAGCAAACAGTAAGTGCAAAAGGAGAGGCATCAAGCTCTTTTCCTCCCTTATAATGTATGCAGGCTACCTACTTGAGGGCAGGTGTAGCACCCACACCATATCCCTATCTTCCTCTTGTACAGCCTCAGGATGTTCACAAAGGGAGGACTTCCACTTCTACTGAGTCACTTAGTTAAACTTCTAAACTTCTCAGGTTGACACAATGAATCAACCATTACAACATTGTAAAATATAAACAGCCTCCCTAGGGCATGTCCTCTATACCCTAGGATGTAGAACTAACCAGTTACTTAGTTAAGCTTCTAGACTTTCCAAGTTGACAAAATGTATCAACCCAGAAAATTTTATTTCAAGATGGCAAGAGAAGAGTGTTAAACCAAGCCCAAGAGCCTGGGTGACTGCATGGAACACATGCTCCAGAAGCCTGCTTGGACCATGATGCTTCATTTCAGCAGGGAACTTCAGTGACCTAGGAAATCACACTTTATTTCCAGTTGCACACTACGGCATCTCTTGTTTTATATGCATATCATTCATTCTCTATCCTGGGTCACTGAAACAACTTCAGGTTAATGATGTCTTTGCACCAATCGTGCCACTGTTACAAGCACAAATGAAGGGAGCAGAAAAATGAAAAATCTCTTTTATACCTCCAGGAGACTTCCAGAACACATTTTTATAAAAGCCTTAGAAGTAATGAAGGACAGCAACTTTCCAGAACTATGCAATACTGTATCAAGCAAGGGAGGTGTTCTTTTAAGTACCAATCCATGAAATTCTGACTCCTTGAGCAAGCTAAAGAGTTTTGCCAGGTTGGGAATCACTGCAAAAGCAGGGGAGAGTGACCCTTGGTGGTGACAACTCATCAGGATTCCATCCCACCCTAACTTACCAGTGCTTGAGGAGACCATTGGCCCATAGGGCTCATTCATTGGTCTGTTGGGATTCTAGCCTATTCTTTGCCTGAAGTTGAAAAAAAAAAAAAAACCATCTAGTGGTATTTCTACTGAAAACCAATGTAGAAGCAGAGCTATCAAAAAGGAAGCTATGACATAGACTTATCCATTACAATAGTTATGTTAAGCATATAAACTTATTAACCAGTTCTGGAACAGTTTAAGGTGTAAAAGGAGGTAGGGTTAATAAAATACATCTAATCCAAAACTGTTCCTAGCATCCAGAGACTTTCGGTAACCTGACCTGTAACCACCTCTTTGTTTTCTATTTTACAGTGCCCCACGTCATATTTATGATCTATTTTTCTATGCCAGTAATTTGCATGGGATTCTTATAAACATACTTGCAAAATAGTACTCTACCTGTGCTCAACTATCCCTCTGTCTCCTGAAGTCCATGTTAGAATCGTAGCCCAATTCTAATAGCCCACCCTTGTCTTCCGCCACAATAGCAGAGCTGACTAAATCTATTCAACTGGCCATAATTATACAAAATAAAGCAACTTGAGTCAATCAAAACCCCATCTTCTCTTTCAAAATGCTTTATTGTTCATGACAATGAGTCCAGTTTCTTAAATCAGTCACTTCTTCAAGAGACACTAAAAAGAATGAAGAGACCTGGTGTACAGTCCAGTGTTTGAGCATGTGCTCAAAATTCCTGCAGCTCTGTGTTCAACCCCCAGCATTAAAAAAAAAAAAAAAAACTGGGCTGGGGATTTAGCACAGTGGCACAAGCACCTGCCTGGCAAGCCCGAGGTCCCAAGTTTGATCTTGATCTTGGGCACTCCCCCCAAAAATTATTATAATGGAAAGATTTAAACTTACAGATGGACAATCCAAAATTAATTCTTCAACATGTGACAGGTCCAGGCCAAGCTTTTCTGCTAGAATTTCAAATATATATTTGTATGCTGGGTCAATTTTCATTTTTCGGTTTTCTCTTGCCTCTCTGAATCTTGCCTGAAGAATGAAATCACATTTTTAAAAATTAGAATTATGAAGAAAACACGAGCAAAAGGTTTCACTTAAAAATACGGCACATGGGGAAAAAAAGAAAAAGGGAACATATTGCACATAAAAAAAAAACCCTTGTAGACCAAAATGTATAATAGATGTTGTGAAACAGGAAGAAAATGGTCAAATGGGAAGGAGAACTAGAAAGGAGGAGGGAAACGAAAAATGATGAGGAAAGAAGGAAAAAATGTAAACAAAGCTTTTGTAAACGAGGGGAAGAGAGGTTGAACGCAGGGTAGGAGAATGGGATGTGAAATCGAGAGCCAGCAATACTATTATTCTTTGTTCAAAGTGATTTTAGTCTGTTTTGGTTTTTTTAATTTCAACATACATGAAGGTGTGGACAGCTATTTTGAAGAGAATGAAATTTATTATGGCAGCCACTGTTCCCTATTGTCTGTTCTTGAAGACCTAAAATGCCTTCATCATCCTGTTCTGATCAGTTCTGTACTACTTTGTTTTGTATGAATTCATTGTATGTGAAGATATGGACAACTATTTGGAAGAAAACAAGAGACAATGTGAGAGACAGTGAAGATCTCCAGTTGTCTGGCTTTGAAATCTATGTCTCTTACATTTCTTTCTTATGATCTGTTTTGTTGTTATGTTTAATTTTATCCTCTTTTAAAACAAAGTTTTTTTTAAAACCAAGTTATATCATGCACAGGTACAAATTCCGTACAACAAATGTGAGCATTATGTATGCCTAAAGTGGACCAATAAGCTAAATTAATTTAAAAAAAGAAAGAAAGAAAAGAAAAGAGAAAAGCAAAGCAAAGCAAAAGGTCCTCGTCCAAGCACACCTGTCTCTCTTTCAGGGTTTCCTGTAGGTTTGGCATGCCGCTCATACTTCGGAGGTATTTAGAGGGCCGCCGGGAGGAATTCTCAGAGAGCATGTCGGAAAGCATGGACTGCACAGGCCGAGGGGCAGGCCTGGGCCGAACCTTAGGCTCGGGGCGCTCCAGCTGGGTGGGAACATCGTCGTCATCGGAAGGAATGAGCTTCCGATAGTCGGTCACAGAAGGTTCAGCGGCTGCTACAGGAAGAGGGCCAGCATCTTCCCTGCCTCCTGGAGGGGGCGGGGCCTGACCCCCTGGAGGGGGCGGGGCCAGTCCTCCTGGAGGGGGCGGGGCCTGTCCTCCTGGAGGGGGCGGGGCCTGTCCTCCTGGAGGGGGCGGGGCTGCCTCTTCCGCAGAGGGTGGAGCTTCCGCTGGTGCAGGTGGGCTGCCTTCTTCTCCGCTCATGGTTTCGCGCCTTCCTCCTCCAGAGTACCTTAAAACTTCAAAACCTAGAATTGTAAAATGTTTTCTTTTTAAACTATGTATAAGCAGTTGGATGTTCCCTGTTTGCATTCCTCCCCTGGAAGCTAGGCAGGGAACAAAGTCCTCTGCTTCTCGCTTAAGATATTATCTGAAGAAGCTAAGTTTACTGGGCACACATTCCATCCTTGCAAAAAAAGTGAGCTAGAAAGCAAAGAGGCCTGATCTTTCCCTTTTTTCCTTTTCCTGTGACCGCCATGGAGAGATCATCAACGGCCTGGGGGGCTCCAGGCACTGCTGCTATTTCTCTAAGGAACCCCCCAAAAAAATTTAAAAATTTTTTAACTTAATGTCAAAGACTGTGGAGGCACCAGGACCCATTGCTGATGTTCCCCTGGGTCCCTTTAGCAGTATAGTTTAACAGTATAGGGATTAACAGTACAGTTCCTCCTCCAGTGATCCTATTTCCTACTCCCGATATTTATCTCTAGCTGCAGCGGAGCTGATGATGTGGTTAGAACCCACTAAAAGCCGCAACTCCAAAAACTATCATTCAAGAGCTATAACCTAGAGCTAAGGGGCACTGGCACTCAGGGTCAGAGCTGAAACCCTGAGGCGTGAAATTCACAAACACTGAAAAGCCAGGAGTCTGGAGCCTCAAGTGAGCAGCACTGTGCCAGTTTGAGATTTCTATCCAAACTGGACAAAAAGAACCCTCAACTGGTTGGTAACAACAGCAACCTCTGCAACTGACAGGAAGGTACCTGTCTTCAGGTGTTTTAGGGATGAAAAAAGATTCCGAGCCATTGCATCAGGGGCTGGAGTGAAGATCATAGACAAGATAGGGACAAAAGGCTCCAAGCAGAGAACGACATGGTGTGGAGCTGTGTCTTCCTTTAAGGAAGTCTGTGATAGAATACACTTCATCGATCAGACACCCAACTGCCCAGCCGTCTCGTCTATAGAAGCATTATCATAGACACATAAGCATGGAAAATTAAGAAACACCCAGGGGAATGAGAGAAAAATGTCAGTTAGAGATAAAAATTATATTGTAGGGTGATCATGAAGCCTCCATCAAAATAAGTTTTCAGGATACCATTAAAATCTAGAAACCAGAATAACTGTAAATACTTGGAATGTAAATGAATAAATTCCTGAGCAGACAAAAAGTCAGAGAATGAGGGGTTCTCAGTAAAGGACACTGGTGCAACCCTGGCCTAAGCTAAAGCTTCTTGTGGCAAGACATCATCAGATATGACACAAATACAGCATGCCATCTGTGTCCCATAAGTGCCCTCTCCAACATTTCCACAAAACAGAAGAAACTGTTTCCTTGCTACTCTTAGCCTGTCCAAGGACACAAATAACCAAACAAATCTATGTTTTAGAGGCCAGCTAGCCAGTTCAAATTATACAAACATTATTCTCAAACTGTCTGCAGTGTGGAGTTTTTCTTGTTTAATTTTCCTTCTCTTTTATAAATTCTGGGTTTTGCTTTTAATCCTTGACCCTGATCTAATGTTTTTGTTCACACATGAGCAAATTTGCTTGGAAAATAGATAATTAAATGTATCTGGGTAGTTATTAGACACAAGGAAAAGCCACAGCACCCGTTTAATTTCTGAGGTTTACATTACATTCTGACCATTGAACTGGCCTAGAGGAGTTGGTCATAAAACCTATAACTGAGGAGCAAGAATGGTAATGTGTTACCGAAGTTAGTTGCTTGTCACTTTGCTCAAATGATCTGAATCCTGCAAAACATTTCACTTTGCTCAGTAAGAGAATCTTTGTATTTTTTTCTCAAAGGATATTGACAGGCATGATTGTCTGGTTTCAGTAATCAAAAGAAATTAGTTTAATTCCAGTATAGTGGTGAATATATGTGCTCATATATTGAGCTCAGAAGGACTGGACAGCTTCCTACATTCCCGGGACCTTGACGCTCACTTTAGGAGACAGAAAGTAGGACAAGAGCTCGTCCTTAAGAAGTTACAGTCTTACTGGGAGATAAGGTGAGCTACAAGAATCAGTCAAGAGTGTTAAATTGCAAAGTTCTGCTGGAAAAGGAATCTATAAAAAGAGGAGGGCCCAGGGATATAGCTCAGTGGCATAGGCGCCTGCCTGGCAAATGCAAGGTCCTGACTTTGATCCCTGATACGAAAAATAAATAAATAAATAAATAAGGAGGTTAGCTTAGACCAAACAGAAGATTTCAGAAGATTTGAACAGTAATTGGTCTTGAAGGATGAGTACGATGCAACAATAAGCAGAGAGAACCACTCTAAAGACAAAAGTAAAGAGGTACAGCTATAAAAAGCCTAGGAGCAGGTCAAAAGGGGAGAATATAATTGGAAAAAAGTTTAAAACTATGCCCTATCATATTCATTCTTCCAAAAGTCCATGAACATCAAAGATTCAGAATCAATGTAAGTAGAGTGATAAATGCAGTTTTTTGTACAAGTAGAGACAATGTTACCATATTAGGGCATAGATTCAGTTCTACCTGGTGCTTTTATTCCAACATTCTTAAGTAGATTTTAGAAATCCAATGAAAAGTTGGTCGAGTTTATAATTTACTATATTGAAAGTGTCCATTGATAATTACCTCCTTGTCTGGTAGTCTATTAAACATACTCTATAGCTCAGCTCAGTAAACATGTTTAAATATACTATACATATATTTTCTACCTCTTCATGTGTCTTATTTTAGGCTCCTTGAAAAAAGGAAAAAAATAGCATTTAATTTCTGAGGTTTAGTAGATTGCTCCTCACAGAAAACATGTCCTATGTAAAGAGTTCACTTTGTGCTGAGTATTATTTATTTAAAACTAAGGATTCAATCAGGTTCTAGTTTCTGAACCTAAGGAGTCTCAAAAGTTGATGGTTCATGAACCCTGGAATTGACAACCAGATAGTAATCACTAAAATGAATGAGAAAAAAATTGACCCTAAATAACTCATTACAGTTTAGATTTTTTAAAAATTACTCATATATTAAGATTGTCAAAATATATATATGACCACTGTTGTTTTGGAGAGATTTTGCTTAGGGAAACTACAGAATTCTTCCTCTAATAAAATAATGTGGGATACATTTTCTACATGGCTTTCAAATGTCAGATCTTACTTAGCACATAGTGAACTTCACTAAAATATCACTTTGCCATGTCCATAGAGTGCTGCAGCCACTTCAATTTAAGTTAGAAAATGTATACAGCTATTTATATAGAACAGTGGAGGGCTGGGGATTTAGCTCAGTAGCCTAAGCACCTGCCTAGCAAGTGCAAGGTCATGAGTTCAATCCCTGGTATCAAAAAAAAAATAGTGGAAATGATTATATTGTGCCATGAATGCCAGAAGCATTTAACTTTGTTTTCAATTGTACAGGGTTGTGTAGCTAAGAGTTTGCCTTCCATCTTGGAGGAGACTTGGGACTTGAACTTTTCAGCAATGCTGAAACTGTTAGGACTTTGGCAATTCTTGCAGATGGACTAAATGCTTTTCCATAAAAGGATATGCATGAGTCTTTGGGACAGAAAGTTATGGTTTGTGTTTGGATGTCTCCCCAAAGCTTCATGTAGTCAGGGTGGGGCAGGGTTTTCAGAGGCAGCTGAATCTGGAGTTTGTGATTAGTTCATTGTCCTGTGCTGGAATTGGGGGTGTGAGTGCAACATCCACACTCCTGCAGGTAGCCTGCATACTATGTAAGGGAAGAAAAGAGGACACTCCTGCCTTTCATTCTTGTTGCTTTTGGTATCTTTCACTGCCATGAACTGTTGCCCCTCTGCCATGTGCCACCCTGACTTGGAGCCAGCTAATTATGGATTGAAACCTCTACAAACTGTAAAGTAAATAAAATTTTAGGTGTTAGGTAATTTAGGTAATTTTGTCTCAGCAACAAGTGAAAACTAACTAAAACAATCACTTTGCCACTTCCAAAGAGGGATACAACTATTTAAATTTAAGTTAGAAAATGTATCCAACTACTTATGTAGAATAATTTTTTCCCAGTACTAGGGATTGAATGCAGGGCTCTCTCACAGAGCTACATCCCCAGCTCATCTTATTTTTTATTTTGAGGCAGTGGTGCTTCACTAAGTTACTGAGTTGCTAGACTGAGCTTGAACTTCCAACCCTTCTGCATCAGTCTATCACAGTGCTGCGATTACAGGTGTTAGGTAATTTTGTCTCACACTTGGCTGTAGAAGAATTCTTAAAAACTATCGTGGGCTGCTTGCAGCCAGCTATGAATCACTTGCCCACCATGCCAACCTGCCTCTTGGAGCCAACTGAGTATGGACTAAAACCTCCAACCTCGCAGACTCTTCAGCTTCTGCCTTGGATCCTTCAGACTTCCAGCATAAATTCTTCAGCCTTCCATCACAGACTTATCAGACTGCAGTGAACTCCAGACCTTGGATTGAATCCTTCGGCCTCTGGCTTGCAGACACCCTCTGCACACTTCCTCATCTGACTTTGTGGCTGACCATGGTAAACCAATCTTATTTTATTCTAGGCCTGGAACCTCCCCTGAGGGCCCACCCTGCCATGGGGAACTTAGCGGAAGCCTGCATCAGATGTAAGCTGCCTGGAACCTCCCCCGAGGGCCAGCCCTGCCACTGGGAACTTAGCAGAAGCCTGCATCAGGTGTAGGCTCCTGGAACCTCCCCCATGGGGTCGCCCTGCCACCAGGAACATCGAGGAGGCCTGCCTCAGGCGTAGGCTGCCTGGAACCTCCCCTGTGGATGTACCCTGCCACTTGGAACATCTCAGAAGCCCGCCCAAGACTGAAAACTGCCCTGGACTGCTTCTGCGGGGCCCACCCTCCCACCTGGAACATCAGAAGACCTCAGCAGGCTCCAGTTAGTGTGAAAAACTTCAGAACTTTGCTCCCAGGTGGCAAACCTTGGACTACAGCAGATTAACTGTATCAGTGTGGTGAATATGCCCTTAAAATAGAGGTGTACAGTGCATACATAGGGCCAGTAGTAAAACCCCCTCCAACTAACTGTAAGACTTTGGTGAGTCTGAAAAGAGTGTGTGTAATCCCCTCCTACACATAGAAAACACCAGGCAGAGTGAAAATGACAAAATGAAAAAGCAAAATATAGTCTCAAACATATAGTTCACCAGAAGCAAGTATAGGAGACATTGAAATAGAGGACCCCAAAAGTAACACACTGAGAATCTCTGAAAAGATAGCAAGTGAAATAAAACAACAACTCCATCAGACTATAGAGGAAATCAAATTAGAAGTACTCTACCATATAAAGATAGAAATAACAACTTTAGTAAGGAGCTGTTGAATGCAGCTAAAGAAGAAATAGAGAAAAAAGTACATGAGCATGGGAAACTGATTGAAACTTTGAATGAACAATATAGAAAACAAGCAGAATTCATGAAACAAACTCAAAGAGACATCCAAGAAACAAAAAATTCTATTGAAAGCATGCAAAACCACCTAAAGAAAGCTGAGGATAGGATTTCAGACCCTGAGGACAGGATCACAATTAGTGATCAGGAAAGGATAGAACTTTTAAAAATAACAAAGCAGCATGAAATGACAATCCAGAAGCTTCATGATGATGCCAAGAGCAACAATATAAGAATAATGGGCATTAGC
>PVLA01004030.1:0-189922 GCA_004027455.1 Hydrochoerus hydrochaeris | reverse complement strand
ATGATGCTGCCAAGAGCAACAATATAAGAATAATGGGCATTAGCGAAGATACAGGAGGCCAGGCAAATGACATACGTAAAGTATTTACAGAAATAATAGCAGAAAATTTCCCAAACATGGGGAAAGAATCTGATATGCAGATAAGTGAGGCATATAGAACACCAAACAGTCACAATCAACATAAATCCACACCCAGACAAATAATAATTAAGATCTCAGACATACAGCATAAAAACAGAATATTCAAAGCTGTCAGAGAAAAGACACAACTCACCTATCAAGGAAAGCCCATTAGAATCACAGCAGACTTTTTAGCACAAACCCTCAAATCAAGAAGAGCTTGGAGTGAGGTATTTCAAGCCCTGAAAGAAAATAACCTTCAACCCAGACTGATGTACCCAGCCAGACTTTCATTCAAATTTAATGGAGAAATAAGATATTTCCATGACAAAGAACAACTGAAGAAATTCATGTCCACCAAACCAACCCTAGAAAGAGTACTGAAAGACATACTAGACAGAGATAAAAATGACCACAATCCCCAAAACAACAACAGAAAGAAACCACCAGGTAGGATAAGCAATTAAATAAGAGGAAAAGCAGAAAGAAGTAACTGGAACATAACATGGCAAAGTCAAGCCAGTATATATCAGTGGTATCCATAAATATAAATGGCCTCAATTCACCTATAAAAAGAAATAGATTGACAGAATGGATCAAGAAACAGGATCCCACAATATGCTGTATACAAGAAACACATCTGACCCAAAAGGAAACTCATAGATTAAAAGTCAAAGATGGAAAATAGTATTTCACGCAACAGGAACCCAGAAAAAAGCAGGGGTATTCTATTTGCAGACAATGTGAACTTCAAACCTAAAATGATTAAAAGAAATAGAGAAGGTCACTACATACTTGTTAGTGGTAAAATTCAAGAGGAAGACCTAACAATTATAAATATATATGCACCAAATACAGGAGCACACAACTATATAAGACAGATACTAATGGACATGAAAAACCAAATACACAGAACACAATTATAACAGGAGATCTTAACAGCCCATTGTCACAAAGAGATAGATCAACTAGACAAAAAGTCAGCAAAGAAATAACAGAACTGAATCATACCTGTGAGCAATTAGGCTTAGTAGATGTTTACAGAGTGTTCCACCCAACCACATCAGAATACACATTCTTCTCAGCTGCACATGGGACATTCTCCAAAATATATTATTAAAAGAGATATATATATTACCCCATAAAACATTCTTAAATAAATGCAAAAGTATTGAAATCATACCATGCATAATATCTGACCATAGTGCACTGAAATTGGAAATTAATGGCAAAAGAAACTGTAAAACCTGCATAAATACATGGAAATTAAATAACAACCTTTTGAACAACCATTGGGCTACAGATGAAATTGAAGAAATAAAACAATACCTACAATTCAATGAAAATATAGAAACAACATACTATAATCTGTGGGCTGCAATGAAAGCAGTCTTAAGAGGAAAATATATAGCAATAAACTCATATCAAGAAAACAGAATGAGCATAAATAACCTAATGCTCTATCTCAATCATCTAGAAAAAGAAGAGCAAGCTAAACCCAAAGCTCATACAAGAGAGGAAATTGTAAAGATTAGAACAGAAATTAATGCAATTGAAACTAAAAATACAAAGAATTAATGAATCAAAAAGCTGGTTTCTTAAGAGAATAAACAAAATTGGCAAACCCCTAGCTAACCTTATCAAGAAAAAGAAAGAAAAAACCCAAATTCATGCAATAAGAACTGAAAAGGAAGAAATTACTACAGATCCCATGGATATTTAAAAGATCATGAATACCTACTTTGTGTTTTCCACTCTATGTGAGTAGAGATTTTCATAGGAAATGGACAGATTTCTAGAAACATATGAACTACCAAAGCTCAACCAAGAAGATACAGCAATTTTGAACAACCCAATATCAGCTATTGAAATTGAAAATGTAATTAAAAATTTACCAACAAAGAAAAGCCCAGGTCCTGATGGATTTACAGCTGAATTCTATAAGAAATTTAGAGAAGATTTGATGCCAGTACTTCTTAAACTCTTTAATGATATTGAGAAAAAAGAAATCCTCCCTAAATCATTCCTGGAGGCAAGTATTACTCTGATACCAAAACCAGAGAAAGATCCAACTGAAAAAGAGAACTATAGGCCAATCTCACTAATGAATATTGATGCAAAGATTCTCAACAAAATACTGGCAAATAGAATGCAGCAAATCATCAAGAAGATTATACATCATGACCAAGTAGGGTTCATTCCAGGAATGCAGGGATGGTTTAACATATGCAAATCAATAAATGTAATACACCACATCAACAGAGCCCAAAACAAAAACCACATGGTCATCTAAATAGATGCAGAAAAAGCTTTTGACAAAGTCCAACACATGTTCATGATGAAAACCCTTCAGAAACTCAGAATACACAGCATCTACCTCAACCTTATAAAGGCCATCTATGACAAACCAACAGCCAACATTATACTAAATGGACAAAAACTGAAAGCTTTCACTTTAAAATCGGGAACAAGACAAGGATGTCCACTCTCACCACCCCTATTCAATATAGTGTTGGAAACACTAGCCAGGGCAATCAGACAAGAGAGAGAAATAAAAGGAGTAAAGATAGGAAAGGAAGACGTTAAATTATCACTATTTACAGACGACATGATACTCTATATAGAAGACCCAAAAGATTCTATTAAAAGACTGCTAGAGGTAATAAAGAAGTTCAGCAGTGTAGCTGGATACAAAGTCAATGCTCAAAAATCAATAGCATTCCTGTACACAAACAAAAAACTCACTGAGAGAGAAATTATGGAAATATTGCCCTTTATAGTAACATGTAAAAAAATGAAATACTTAGGAATCAACCTAACTGAAAATATAACAGACCTATATGCTGAAAATTATACTATGCTGAAAAAGGAGATTGAAGAGGATATTAGAAAATGGAAGGACATTCCTTGCTCTTGGTTAGGAAGAACCAACATTATGAAAATGGCTATACTCCCAAACTGTTATACAGTTTAACACAGTCCCAATCAAAATACCATTGACATACCTCACAGATCTAGAGAACACACTACTAAAATTCATTTGGAAACAGAAGAAACCTAGGCAATTCTAGGCAACAAAAGCAAGGCAGGAGGCATCTCAATTCCTGACGTGAAACAGTACTATAAAGCCACAGTGATAAAATCAACTTGGTACTGGCAAAGAAATAGACCTGAGGATCAATGGAACAGATTAGAAGCTGCAAGCACAACTACAAAGACACTCAGCCACCTGATATTTGACAAAGGGGCTAAATATGTCCACTGGAAGAAGGATAGTCTCTTTAATAAATGGTGTTGGAAAAATTGGCTCTCTACATGCAAAAACTGAAACTAGATCCACGCATATCACCAGGCACAAAACTAAAGTCTAAATGGATCAAAGACCTCAATATTAAAACAGAAATACTAAATCTACTGGAAGACAAGGTAGGTAGAAGTCTTGGAGACATAGGGGTAGGCAGCAAATTCATGAACCAAATGCAAACTGCACGGGAAACATTTCAAAGTATCAACAAATGGGATCTCACATCATTGAAAGGTTTCTGCACTTCAAAGCAAATCACCAACAGAGTGAAAAGAAAACCAACAGAGTGGGAAAGAATTTTAACCAGCAATCCCTCAGACAAAGGACTTGTGTCCAGAATATATAAAGAATTGAAAAACATCAAGCCCCCCAAATTCAAAGACCCTCTCCAAAAATGGGCATCTGAAATGAACACACAGTTCTCAGAGAAAGAGATACAAATGGCAAATAAATACATGAAGAAATGTTCACCATCACTGGTCATTCGAGAAATGCAAATTAAAACAGCATTGAGATTCCACCTTACTCCAGAAAGAATAGCTGCCATCAAGAAATCAACTGATAACAAATAAGGCTGCGGGGAAAAAAGAACACTGCTCCACTGTTGGTGGGAATGTAGACTCGTGCAACCATTATGGAAATCCATAGGAGAATTCTCAGAAGACTAGGATTGGAAGTTCCATTCAATCCAGCTATCCCCCTCCTGGGTATTTTCACCAAAGAACTGAAAAGTTCCTATCACAGTGATATATGTGCACCCATGTTCATAGCCGCACAATTTGTGATAGCTAAATCCTGGAAACAACCAAGATACCCATCAACTGCAGAGTGGATGAAAAAGATGTGGCATTTTTATACAATGGAATATTACTCAGCTATAAAAAAGGATGATCTTGAGGCCTTCATAGGCAAATGGAGACAACTTGAGACTATCCTCATTAGTGAAATAAATGAAAATCATATTTGTAAATATCATATTGTGGTCTCTAGTGTAAAAAGTAAATAAGAACTAGAAGTGTAATAAAACCAAAATGTGTAATTGCTATTGTAAAAAAGAGGGGAAAAGAAAGTGCTCTAAGGGATATAACTGCATGTATGTTTGAGTGTGTAAAATAGATGACCATATTGCTGAATCTTTGTTGGATCTTTGAGCAGAACTGTTTGTAGTCTGACTGTTTGAATATTTACTATGTACCCTTTAACTTTGTAATTTGAACATCTACATCCAGGATGACAGTACATAATTTATAAATTACTGATTTCTTATTGGGGCTTTTTCTCATTCTCCTTTTTCTTTCTTTCTTTTAGAATTCTGTGTTGTTGCTATCTTTTTTTCTGTTTAAATAAAATTTTAAAAATGTCTAATTGCTATTGTAAAAAAAGAGGAAATAGGAAGCGCTATAAAAGATATAGCTGCATGTATGTTTAGATGTGTGGGATTGATGAGTATAACTCTAGGTTCTTGTGGGATTGTTGAACAGATCTGTTTGCACTCTCACTGCTTTAGTGTCCACTTTGTGTGGTTTAATCCTGTAACTTGAATAACTATTTCTAAAAGAACAATATGTAATGTCTCAACTAGTGATTTCTTACTGTTTATCTTTTCTTGAAATTCTGCAATATTTCTACCTTTTTCCTGTTTTTTTTCTCTTTAAATAAAATTTAAAAAACCTAGATACTCTTCTTTTAAACCTTCCTCAGTATGGCATAATCTATAAGCTTAAAAGGAGAGGTCTGTAACTCAAGAATCTTATATGCAGCAATGTTCATCAGAGAAAGTAAATAAGATCTATGATATATAAGTATTAATCATGTACCTTGAATTGTAGGAAAGAGAGTACTTAGGAATGTATTTAATCATATGAGTACTAATTCTGGACAGGTTGAAAGGGGAAAGAAAAAAACACACAGCACAATGAGTCTTGCTAAGTGGTTTAATCTAAATGGACGTTTGAAATAGAGATGACATGAAATTCTTGTCACATCTGAGGTTATGCACTAGAGGCAAATGTAATGATAGAAGCTTTTATTTAACTGTACATTACAAATATCTAGAAAAGTTAGTATGAAAGGTTGGGTTCTCAAATAAAATGTATTTAATAAGAGTTTTCTTCCTGATACATTAGTCATATACTTGGAGTTACAGAGCCATTGTATGTGGAGAACTCTGGTGTTCCATGTCTCCTTGATGTGGAGGAGGTCAAGGAGCATTAGGAATCAGCCAGAATTTCCAGGTGCTCAGACGCAGTGGTATGGGGAAGTCATCAGTGAAGACCTATTGCATGTCTGTGTCAATACACAAACCCAAGGGAGTTGGCTCTTTCGTCATTTTCTGCTTAAAGACTTCCTGCTTTTTAAGATTCTTCAAAAACCAGATCTGAGTTTTCAGTAGATCATTCAAGAAACATGATAATGTATCTAAGGGAGTATCAGAAACTAGAGAAATAAAGCAACAATACAGTGTGTGAATATCTTTATTTTAAATTACAGTAAAATGAATGGAAAATTTAAGTGTTGAGCAGTAATAGTGAAATTTGGGAAGTATTGCAAGGAAATTTAAAAATAAGCTATTGAGACATGATTGTGTATCTCTACAAGAGTATAATATGGTAATTTGATATGTGTATACAGTGGATAATTGAATCAACAAATTTACATCTTTTCAAACATTAATCACTTCTATGTATTAGGAATCACATATTTTTTTTTAGTGACTAACTGTGCCATAGGAAAACTAGAAATAATTCCTCATCTATTTTCAGTACCCATTATTGAGCTTTTCATCCCTCCTCCTCCTAGAATTTCCCTTGTTTAGTAACCTCTATCTCATTCCATTCTTCTAAGACTAACTTAACTAGTTTTCACAAATAGGTGAGATCATGGAGAATTTGTCTTTGTGTATCTGGCTTATTTTACTTAACATAATTATGTGCAGCTCCATCCATGTTGGTGCAAAGAAAAGTTTTACTTTTTATGACACATGTATATGACATTTTCTTTATCCATTCATTCATTGACGAGTTTCTATGTTGAATTCATATTTTATCTATTGTGAATAGTGTTGCAAGAAACATGGGAATACAAGTATTTTTCTGGTATAATATTATTTCCCTTGGAGCAATACCCATTATTATAATTTCTGAATCCTATGGTAGTTCCATTCTTTAGTTTTTTGAAGAACCTGTAATGTTCCCTATGATGGTTATGCTAATTTATGTTTCTGCCAACCTTGTATAAGGGTTTTTGTTCTCTGCATCCTCAGTAACATGTGTTGTTTTTGTCTTTTTGATGATAGGCTTTCTAACTGTAGTGATAAATCTACAAAATAAATTATAAACCCTAGGAGTGATGGAAGTAAAATGGGATATCTCAATGTGTTTTTTTTAAGGAAAAAAATGAAACAAAGAGGGTAGAAATAATACATAATTTCAAAAAGAAAAACAGTAAGAAATCACTAGTTATTAATTACACATTTTCCTCTTAGAAATAGTTGTTCAAGTTACAAAAGTAAAGCATACAAAGTGGATATTTAAACAGTGAGACTGCAATCAGTTCTGTTCATCTATCTAATAGAAATTTAGTAATATGGTTATCAATCCTACACACTTAAACATACATGCAGTTGTATCCTTTAGAATACTTTCTTTTCCTTTTTTTTTTACAATAACTATAATCAATTCTCATAAACTGTTTAGAAGTTCTGCACATGTATTTGTCTCTACATGTATACCTAACCTTTCTGTATTAGAGGGAAAAACAAATCAAAACAAGTCAACAATACAAATTCCTAGAGAAACATGAAATGAAAGGCACATATAAAACCACAGCACTAGGTGATTTATGCTAGTTATTATGATGTCTCTTGTTATTTTCAATAAAATTGTCTATATCATCAGGCATAGTATAATTAAACTTAGCAGTACATAGCACTATTAATAAAAACCAAACATTGGAGACATTATAGGACTTCAAAGGCAGTTAATAATCAAACCAGAATGGGTATCCTATTGAATGTTGTCATCTACAGAGTAGTTGCCCCTACTCTCAGCCTTGATACTCTCAAGCATACTAGATTCGAACAAAATCAGTCAAGACAAAACAGTGATATAGCCAATCTTTTCTGCCTCATCTCTGCTATGCTATTTTTCTGTCATCGTTTACTTTTCTCCTTCACTGTCTGCCCCTTTCTTTGAGGCCTTTCTGTCATTGTTCCTGGAATCCTAGTGATTTTCTTCTCTCTAGAATGTCCTTCAGTATTCTTTGCAAGGTTGGATTGGTGGTCACAAACTCCCCCAGTTCCTCTTTGTCATGGTAATATCTTGTCTCTCCATTAATTTTGAGAGAGAGTTTTGCAGGGTACATCAATCTGGGTTGGAGATTATTTTCTTTCAGGACTTGGAATATTTTGCTCCAAGCTCTTCTTGATTTGATAGTTTGCATTGAGAAGTCTGCTGTGATTTTGATGAGTTTTCCTTTATAGGTAATCTGTTTCTTTTTTCTGACCACTTTTAATATTCTGTTCTTATGATAGGTTTCTGGGATCCTGATTATTATATGTCTGGGTGTAGCTCTGTTTTGATTGTAGCTGGCTGGAGTTCTGTATGCCTCATATATCTGAACATCACTTCTGTTTCTTATGCTTGGAAATTTTTCCTTAATTATTTCTATGAATAGCCTTTTCATTTCATTTGTATTTGTCCCTGCATCTTCATTCACATTTTTTAGTCTTAGATTATAAATCCTCTTGTTGTCTTCTAGCCTTTGTATCATTACTTCCTGGTTCCTTGTTATTTTTAAGAGATCCTTCCTTTTGTGATCATACATTGCAAATCTATCTTCAAGTTTAGAAAGCTGTCTTTAGTTTCTGTTAAAAAGTTTTGCCAGCTTTCAACGGAGTTTTAAATTTCCTGATATTCTCTTTGGATCTGTTTCATGTATTCTAGATTTTGTTTATATTCTTCATCAAAGGCTACTCTCCTTTCTCTCGGTTCTTCCATTCTTCCATTTGTGTCTTCTTGAGGAGTATCCAGAATTTCTTTTATTAATCTTCTTATGTCTTGCTTCACCTGAGTTAGAATTTCAGATTTAAATCCATTGAAGATATCATGGAAGTATTTATTTTCGATGACTCTGTGTCTGATATTGCATGTTTGCTGCCCTCAATCTGCTCTGTGTTTACGTCTCCTGGACTTATTCCCTAGGTCAGTGGTTGGAGGCTTTTTGTTGTTCCTTTGGCTTGTCATGCTTCTGGTTTCTTTCAGACAGGTGAATGGTGGAATTCTCAGGACCTTTTCATATTGCTTACAGTTTTTTGAAGCATACTGACTAGGGGACTGGTGCTCTCTCTAGTCCACTGCTGATCTGTGAGGCACACGCAGGAGTGATGTGTGCTTGCCCCTCCCCTTTAGGCCAGTGAGTGTCTTTAGCTTGCTAGTATGTGCCCTGTGGATGTCACAGGTTTGGGACAGCCTTGTCCCTGGCTAATGGGCCCTGACCAGGAGTATGGCCCAGCCCAGGTAGATCCCACCAATCTGCTTTGGACCAGGAGCCACCGATTAATGCCACCTCAGTTGTTGATTCAAGCCTGTGCTGCATGAATCCAATATGTCTTCTAGCCACTCATCCCACTCTGGGGAACCCAGTTCCCAGCACTCACCAAAGTCTGTGCAGCTCGATTCTCCATTTCCACTTCTGTTGCGGTGCCTCCTCCTGCCAAGGGTCTCAAGCTCACCAACCCCTGCTCTTGTCAGGGCCACGACCTCAGCTTGATCATGAGTCACCCGACTCCCAAGACATGCCCAGTACAGCAACAGGAGCATGCCCAGCTCCAGCCCTCTGTCCATGCTTCTTTCTTTAAATTTTTTTTTTCTTTTTCTTTTTCCTCAGTTTCTTCCTGGATGGAGAAAATTCCTCTCCTTTCATCTGGTCCTCTCCATGGTATTAGATTTCAGCATCTGAGCTGTTCCCCTCAGAGAGGCTATTGTGCTACCTATCAGTTGGCCATCTTGGATCTCTCCTCTTCATTGTGGGTTTGATTTTTTGTTTCCCTGATTAGAATGATTATTGAGAGTGAAGATTTTTTCATTTTTTAGCTGTGTCTATTGAGACTATCTAGTTCCTTCACCTATTATTAATTGGTGTGTGTGTGTGTTTTGCTTTCTGAGTTCTTTTTATAGTTTAGACATTAATTCCTTGTTGTATGAATAATTTTCAAATATTTTCATCCATTCTCTAGATTCTCTTAACTCTTGATTTTTTTCATTATGCAGAATTTTTTGTTTGGTAGAATCTTACTGGTTTTTGTGTTGCCTGTGGCACTGGAGTCTTATCTAGAAAGTCAATGCCTCCATCAATGTCTTGAAGTGGTTCCTCTACATTTTTTTTTGGTAATTTTTTACTTCTAGGTTCTATATTGAGGTCTTTGGTTCATTTTGAGTTGATAGTTGATTTTTATGTATGGGGACAGGATCATATCTAATTTCATTGTTTGAATATCTATATCCAGTTTTGCCAGCATCGTTTATGGAAGAGACTTGTCTTTTCAACACTGAAGGTCCTTGGTGTCTTTGTCAAAGCAATTGATGTTATTAATCAGATTAATTTCTGGGTTTTTATTCCATTTGTGTATGTATCTTTTAAAAATGCCAGTACTCTGTTGTTTTGGTTTTGATAGCTCTGTAGTATGTTTTATAGATAGGTATTATAATACTTCTAGCTTTTTACTTTTTTATTTCATTACTCAGGATTACTTTGACTATTATGATTCTTTTGTGGTTTCATATGAATGTTGGGATTTTTTTTCTATTTTCACGAAGAATGTGCTGGTATTTGGTGGGAATTGCATTTAATCTATAGGTTAGTTTGATCAATATGATACTTTTGACAGTATTTTTAGCCATGAATTCAGGATATCTTTTCTTTGTGCTCTCTATAACTTTTGTCATCATTATTTTATAATCATTGTAGAGATCTTTCACTTACTAGATTATGTTTATTTATAAATGTATTTTTATAGCTATTATGAATGAAATTGGTTAAGTTTTCTTCCAGCAAGTTCACTACTGGTATATAAAATGATACATTTTTGCATGTTGATTTTGTATGTGGCCATTACATCAAATTAGTTTATTATTCCTAATACCTTTTAGTGGAGTATATAGATTTTTTGCCTATACAGTCTGAAATATGAATATTTAAACTATCCCTTTCTATTTTAGAACTCTTTTTCTATTGCTTAATTGCACCTGCTATGCCAGGCAAAATGAAAGTGGGTATCTTTGTTTTGATAAGTGCTTCTAGCATTTTATATTCAGAATGATGTTGACTGCAGGTTTTTCATATATATCTTTTAGTATTTTTAGGTATAATTTTTCTCTATCTAATATGTGAGAGCTTTTATCATGAAGGAATGCTGAATCTTATCAAATACTTTCTACTATACTATTGAGATGATTATATTTTTTTTGTCTTCATTGTTTGGTTATGCCACAATTTACTGATTTGTGTGAATCAAACCATCTTTATAACCCTAGGGAATCCAACTTGATGGTGTATAATCTTTCTCAGGTGCTTTTGAATTCATTTTGTCATTGTTTTGAGAATTTTCACATCTATATTCATCAGGGAATATTAGTGTGTAGTTGTCTTTTTATGTTGATTCTTGGTTTGGATACTAAGTAATGCCTCATAAGCAGAATTTGGCAGATTTCCTTTCATTTTTTGGTGTAGTCTAGGAGGATTAGAATTCATTTTTAAATGTTTTGTAAACCTTCAGGCCCTAGACTGTTTTAGTTGGGAGAATTTTAAGTTAGTCTGACAGCAATTTGCATACATAAATCTCATAGGAAATACAATTCAGAGTCTAAATTTAGGGGATAGATTATATATTAACATGGCCTGTAGCACTGGACCCCAAACCAAAATTCTTACAAAATGCTAAGTGGTGATAGCCTGCAGTGTGTTATGCCACAAGAAAGTAAGTCCCAGATTATGAGAATTAAGCTTATATAGAGTGACTATCCTTCTCTGAAGAAGGTGGAAGTGGAAAAGAGCACATTTCTCCAAAATGAAACAAATGATTCTGGGGAGCATAAGTATCTAAGTCTCTGGAACAATATACTACCTACAGCTCCCAAGGTGCATTTGCTCTTCTCTTCTTGTGGTAGAAGTCATTACACCAGAAAGGCCAGGCTACGCAGAAATAAAAGAATATTCATGGAGAATTATCTCTCAGCAGGCTGCATACACTCTCAAATAACTAGGGCAGTGGTGGTGAACCTATGCAAGCATGCTACAGAGGGTGGTTTATCATTTAAAACTCTAAAAAAGTTCACCATCCTTGGTCTAGGAGAAGCTACCACAAAACACTTCTTGAACAGTGGCATTTAAAAAACTGAGGTCTCAGGAATAGACATTGATAACTTTTGAGATAAGATGAACTTATAATAAATTACAAAAAATTTACTACAAGCCAAAGTTATTGTGAATTAGTTAAAACAGCAAGCCATGAATGAGAACTGTCAAACCATGAATGAGAAATGCCTATATACATTATGAATGCTACATATATTTTATGATCAAATGATAAGAGACAAAATGACCAGTCCTGTGGTTAAACAGCTGTTCAGAACTTAGTAGTAAAGAGTTTTGTAATTGAAAAGATTTCACTGGGTAGTTTTAAATGGAAAGTTAGGCAGTGAAAACACAATCAACCAAAGTTAGATTTACCATGGAAATGGAAACAAGAGGAAGTGAAAGTTCTCTGAGATCATTTGCTTATATTAAATTGGATTATTTTATGCGTTTTTGTATTCCTTAAATATTCTGGATATTCTTTGTCAGATACATAGTTGGCAAATATTTTCTCCCATTCTGCAGATAGTTTTTCACTCTGTCCTAAAAAGTTTATTTGATAAAATACTACTTGTCTATTTTTTCTTGTTTCCTGTGCTTTTGGGAGTGTGTAGTGGATTGGTAACTGGTAATTTAAATAGTGAACTAAATCAGCATAGTGCTGAACATGGCTGGCCCATCTGTTGCCAGCATAAAAAGGAGACTAGAGAAAAGGAGTAGCATTGTGTGTTCTAAGTGTTGTTGTTTAGAGCTGTTGATTCTCCTGGAGAAGCTTGTCAAGCTGGTTCCCCTGCTATGAACTAAGCTCTTCTATCAGGGGAGTTCTGGACCTTGTCAATGAGAGTGGCTGTGGTTCATTTTGGGGGATCTCTTTTCCATACTTGAAGCATCACTTCCTGGCTCTGGAGCAGAAGATGTGTGCTGTTTAATCTCCAGGAGAAGTTTTTTATGCTGGCTTCCTGATATGTACTTGGCTGTTCTCATCACTGGAGGAACTTGGGAGCTCATTGTCACGGAGGATGACCATGGTATTTTTCAGTGAAGTTTGGCTCTTATTTTGAGCTTTTTGGCTCCAGTACAGAACCCTCAGCCTGCTGGCACAGATCCTTCCCCTGCTGGCATCAGCTTTGTAGCTTTGGGCCTTCCCAGCACAGAACTGTGGGACTGACTTGCATGGGTCATTGTTGTGAGCTCTAGGTTTTCATCTGAACTCAGGCAGGTTATTGCCATGAGATCCAGGCCTGTGGTCTCCAATGTTGGAACAGATTTCCTGCACTTTCCTTGTATTTGACTCCTTGAATGACCATTGTAAATAATACTATAAATTACGTGTCCTATATGTAATTGTTCTCCTTGTAACCTTTGAGTACAACAGGGTATAAGTAAAATATCTTGGTCTTCCACAATATTCCCAAGCATTTTCTCTATATTTTTTTGCAGTAGTTTTCTAGTTTTGTGAAATGAGGCAAATTAGGGACACCAAATTTTACAGAGATTAATGATTTTCTAGAACTGCTGAAAGATAGTATTTATCAGATTTGGAAAACCCAGCATACTACAAGGAGAATGAATTAACTAGACAAGATTGAGAAAAACTGCGAAGTACCCAGAAGGAAGAAAAAGAAAGTTAGAATGCTTACAGACCAGACTATTTATTACAGTATATTACAAAATATCCTCAAAGATCTGAGAAAGAGACAAAATAATACACCTAGTAAGTCAAGCTACTTCTCAAGAACAAGAAATAAAAAATTTATTTTAGACAAAAAGATAAAAAGGTTATACTAGTTTTAGTAATCTGAAACATAAGGTTTAGGAAGAAATTTAATGATTTCAGAAACAAGGAAAAACGAATGTTAGGATATGAAGTAGAATTAGAAATCTGAAAGAACAGCTAGGAAATTGATAAACATATGCTAAGCATAAACAAGTACTATGTAAAATATGTCTAATTTTTGAATTTAAAATAAGAAATATGGGCTGAAGTAGCATTTGGAAAAGAGTATAGAATTAAAGCATCTAAAGTTCATGTGATAATATAGGAAAAGTGATAAAAATACAGAATATACATTTTTAAAATGTATGTGTGCTTATTTAATTATTTTAAAGCACCTATAGCAGAATAAAAATAACACAGTGAAGGGTAGAACTCAAACCAAAAGATGACAGAGGTGGGGAAAAAGCAAAGAATAAGCACAAAAGAGGATGTTAGAAGTGAGTTCATGTATTATTAATTACATTAGATATAAATGCAGTAACTCATTTCAGTTTTTAAAAGATTAGGTCAAAACCAAAATATAGACAAATATCAGGATACAGAAAAATTGGACATAAGCTATTCAAGTATCACAAAGTGCAGTCATTGGAGAAACGGTCAATAGAGGATTACATTCCATATTGATGAAGATTCAAGTACCTGGGAAGCTACACCTCTAAACTTACACTCAATTATAGCTTCAAAATATGGAAAGAAAAAAAGAGGTGGAAATGCAAAAACAAAAATTGTTTTTACCATGAAAATAGGAGACTAAAACAAACCATCTCTACAATTGTTAAAGCAGGTAATATATCAGAAAATAAAAGATTTGAACAACACAATTAGTTTTTATTGAGCTAATAGACATGTATGCAACACTGCACAAAACTGAAGAATACATTATTCTCAAGCACACAGGAAACATTTTCATAAATTAAACATTTTGGGAGGACATTTGTCATCACTATATCTCAAATGATTGTGATTATTCATGTTACACTTTTATTTTTATCACAGTACAATTAAGTTAAAAGTAAACAACATAAAGATAACCCAAAACTCAGTAGAAAATAATGCTTGGTGTCTTCCAGGAGTCATTCTCCTTTCTTCCTGTTAGATCTAGAACTCACTGAAATTTAGAAGTGTGATGGTTCTGCCTGCCTTGCCAGTACGTCTACAGGTGAGGGTTAGTGGGAGTAGTTGATGCAACTTCCTGGTGACCAGTTTGAAAGAGGAAGTGGCTCCTAATTAAAAAATCTTACCTCTGTCCATTAGCAGCTGCTTACATAGTGGGATGCAGATGTACTATTGGAGCATCAGCTACCCTTGTGGAGGGACAGCATCCCAGAAAAGGAAAAAGCAGCAAAATAGACAAGTCTATAGCTTGGAACAGACCTCCCAGTCTGGCCTGCCACCCACCTCTGAAAGAAATACACTGCATGCTGCTTAGATTGCTTTATTCAGTCCAAAAATAATATTATAGCATCTTAGCTATTGTCATAAGTAAGTTAGGTTCTTGCATATATGGAAATTTAAAACCAATACATCTAAATTAATAAGTCAAAGAAGGAAACTTGATGGAAGTTAGACTTATACATAGAACTACAGAACAATAAAATTTATTTTATATATGTGTATTGTGTATGTGATTGATACATATATATATATATATAATATTTTGGGGAAGTATATATATAATCTTAGATGGAACTTTATACTCTCAAGTGTTTGAAAATTTATACATTTAAGTGACTGGATGAACAATTGTGTAGCAAGTCAGAAAAAAAAAACTTCATGGAAAGTGCAAGTAAAGATATAAAAAAGCAGCAAAAGTAAACAAAAAGGAACAATATATAGAATTACTCCTGTAAACACGTTGAGAGTGACAAATGTCAAGTAAAACATCAAAGCATGAGGATCTTAACTAGATGTGGGGGAAATTTAGAGAGTAAAATATGGTTTCATACTGGAAACTTGGAAAAAATGCACAATGTACTAAAATCAGAGTTACAGTCTGCAGAGGATGACAGAACAGGGAAAGAGTGTGGGTTGTGGTTTGGGAGCCAAGGAAGACCCCCTGGACCTTCCCAGGCCGGGTCCCTCCCACTGCCCCTTCCTGGGATTTGTACCATCTCAGTTTGTCCAGTCACTGGTGTGTTCATGCTGATTGACTTTTTATACCAGCTCATCTTCTCCAGTGTGAAGCTACTCATTTGCTTTTAAAAGTGAGTAAATGTTTTAGGGGGGAAATTCATTGAAATTATGAAACATTCCATTCCTCATTGAGCTTTCAATTTATGTATATTAGTATAGACTTACATTTTACCACTGTCTTCAGTGACTTGATAATCTGTTACTGTCCTGACTTCATGTTCAAGGTCCCCCTGATTGGGCTAGTATCCTCATATTACTTGGATTCCAACATTCAGTATCAGCCTCTCTTCTGCATGGGCTGTCTCTTGTCTCTGCCCAGAAAGGGCTTTCATTTTTGTATGCCAGGATATTCTCATTTTCTCTCCCTTTTCCCACATACTGTTCAGATGTCCTCCTTGGCTTGAATGGGCTCTTACACTGGTATTACCATCTGATCCAACTCGAGTTCAGACACCCATGCTGGGTGACTCTCCTACTTGGATTACCTCCTCACTTCTCTCAAAGTCTGATACTTTAATCTGGATCTCTCTACTCATAGATGCCCTTCCCCACCTGCTCAAACTCTGACAGCCTCCTTTAAGCCACTGTACATGTTTTGTTTGTTCCTCAATTGAATTTGGCAGTGAATTGTTCAGGAAGAAAAAATTTGGAAGAAGGAAAAAGCTACGCTCATTTCTTTTTCTCCTCCTGAGGCCTAAATAAACTCTTAATAAAATATGACAAATTAATTAGAAAATAGGGAAACTATAGGCCAACTCATCATATACAAAAAATAACTGATAACAATTGCTGGCAGGACTGTGGGGAAAAAAGGAACCCTTCTCTGCTGTTGGTGGGAGTGTAGACTGGTACAGCCACTGTGGAAATGAGTACTGAGATCCCTTAAAAAACTAGGACTAGCAGTGCCATTTGACCCAGCTATTCTCCTTCTGGGTATCTTCCCAGATATAAAAACATCATACCATAGCAGTATATGTACACCCATGTTTATAGCAGCACAGTTTGTAACAGCTAGTCTTGGCAACAACTCCAAAACAGAATAAAACAAATTAGAATAGAAAAATGCAAGTGATACAGGACTTCAAAACATCAGGACATCAACAATGGCTATCATAATGCCTCATTTTATTCCAAATAGCTGACAATACCTTAACACATAATAAAATCAAACCAAACAAAACAATAAAATCAATCTAAACAAAAGAATGAAAGCATTATAGGACTTCAAGATAATAGGAAGTCAACAGTGGTTACCAAAATATATCCCATTATCTTCAAAATAGCTGCCTGTACCATCAGACACAGTAAAATGTAACAAAACATGACAGACTAAAACCAAACTTAACAAAATTATGAAGATGGTACAAGAGTTGAAAACAAGATAATAGAAAATTAATAGTGGTTACCACTTTCCATTTTTAGGCATCCCCATCACTTTCATAATATCTATTGTGCATTTTGGATCCCACTAACTCCTTCAGTTTTTATATTGAAGATAACATGATGTTCATCTGTATAAGTCCAAACCATTTCACCTGTGAGCATGATCTCAAAGTGTATCCATTTACCTACAAGGCCTTGAGATTATCCTTCCTTATAACTAAATAGCTTTTCATTGTATGAAACTCTCTTATCCTGCCTATCCATTCTGAGGTTGATGGGCAAATTACCCCTGCTTTTTTCTGGTTTCGTGTCATATGGAAAAATTGTTTTCTTTCCTTTGACTTTTAGTCTATGATTTTCCTTTCAAGTTAAATGTGTATGTTATGTGTAATATATTGATGGATCTTGTTTCTTGATCCTTTCTTCCTATGTTTCTTTTTATTGCTGAACTGAGGTTATCTGCATTAACGGTTACAACCAGTATACACTGGTTTGTCTCTACACTGCTAGCCTCTGTTGGCCCTCCACTTTCCCATCATTTTCTACATTTTCATTCAAGGTTTCCATCATTTCCACTTTTCCATTCAATTGTCTTTCCTGTTAGGCAACTATCCTCTGCTACTATTTCTGGAACCATGGTCATCTTTATCTTTCTCTAGAATATCCTTTAGCGCTCTTTAGTAGAGTTGGTTTGGTGGTCATAAATTCCTTCATTGTTCTTTTTCATGGAAGTGTGTTATTTTTCCATCAATTTTGAAAGGTAGTTTTGCAAGGTACATCAATCTGTGTTGGAAGTTGTTTTCTTTCAGGATTTGAACTACTTCACTCCAAATTCTTGACTTGATGGTTTGTGTTGATAAGTCTGCTGTGATTCTGATTGGTTTTCCTTTATAGGTGGTCTGTTTCTTTTCTTTAACAGCTTTTAAAATTTTATTCTTATCTTCAATTTCTGGGAACTTGATTATTATATGTCTAGATATAGATTTATTTTGGTTATGGCTAGTTGGAGTTTTATATGCTTCACTTATCTGCATGTCAAGTCCTTTTCCCATGTTGGGAAAGTTTCCTGCTATTACTTCTGAAAATAGACTTTTTATTTCATTTGTGTTAACCCCTGCTTCTTCATTGATACTTGTCATTCTTAAATTACTTTTCTTTGGTTCTTCTTGCAGTCATTGAATTGTTATTTCCTGGTTGCTTTTATTTTTAAGAGATCTTTCCTTTCATGATCACTAGCTGCAATCCTGTCTTCAACAACTGAAAGTCTATCTTCAGTTTCTTTCAAGTGGTTTTTCTAGCTCTTGAATGACTTTTTAATTTCCTGGATAGCTCTTTGAATCTTTTTCATGTATCATAATTCCTTCCTATATTGTTCATTCAAGATTTCCATCATTTTCTGTACTCCTCTTTTTTTTTTTTAAATCTATGTCTTCTTTAGATATGCTCAGCAATTCTTTCATTCTGTTGGTGATTGCTTCTTTTATCTGAGACACTATTTCTGATCTAATTACTTGTATAGCCTTGTTGTTTCTTCAGTTGCTATCCTCTTGGGGGTTTCAGGTGTGTGATTCCATAACTATATCTCCCAGATTTGTTTTCTGTAGGCTGGAAGTCTGAGATTGCCTTTTGCTCCTTCGTCTGGACACTCTTCTGGGTTCCTCCCAAGAAGCCAGTTGTGGGGTCCCAGGAACTTCTAATATTGGCTACCCTTTGCTTGTGTGGGGGAATGCGATGAGCACCTGGGTTTCTCTGAACCTGTGTTCCCAGGGAGGCAGTGGGCTTCTCCAGACCTGTACACCTATACTGAGGCTTTCTCAATGGGTTGATGGTGGCAGGGTGGCTGCTTCTCTCAGCCTGTGTGTCTATACTGGGACTTCCCCATGGTGGCAGTCACATGGGGGTGTGTTTATCTGCTTCTTCTAGTGGGTGCTGACTGCCTGAAGGAAGCAAGGGTCTCTAATGGTGGCCTATGGGTGCACTGGGCATATCTGGCTGTATCTCCCAGACTGTGCTGGCTGCCTGCAGGAAGAAAGCCTTCTGATAGTAGCAGTGGGCAAGCAGGGGTGGATCTGGCTATATGTGTCCCTGCCCACATTGATTGCCCAGGAAGCAAGCCTTCTGATGGTGACAGCAGCACACAGGGGAAGATCTCAAACTTTAGACTTTTATAGATAAATGGATGCAACTTGAGACCATACTTTTAAGTGAAATAAATCAGACTCATTTGTGTAAACATTGCATTGTTTAACTAGTGTGAAAAACTAAACAAATAAATATGATACAAAATGTGCAATGGATATTGTGAATTGAGAGGAAACTGCTCAAAAGAAAAGACAAACTGTGATGGGGAATGGACAAAGGAAGGAAAGGAAAAGGAAAGCCTATATATCAACTAGGTAAAATAGTTATATTGTTAGCTTCTCTTAGTTCATTGAAAAGAAAGATTTGTGCTAATATTATATAATATTTCATATCTGTATCTTATACATTGAATAAGTACTCTAAAGGTAAAATTATGCAGTATATTAATTATTGTAAGTCTTGCTAACCTGTTTTGAAACTGTTTTCTCTTTTAAAAAATCTACCATATACAGATGCAAAAATACTAAATTAAATATTGAATGTCAAAATGTGATTGTAATTGGACATTTAAATAGATTATGACCAGGTTGGTTGGATTTATTTCAAGAGTTTAATGTTAATGTGATATTAGAAATGGAGTCAATGTTATGATCATGCTCAGAGAACAAGTGAAAAAAATCATGCAATCCTAATAAATGTAATGCCATTCAAAATATATTCACTATCATTTTATAGTAAAAATTTTAGATAACTAAGATTTCAGTGAACTTGTTAACCTGACAAGAGTACTTCTAAAAATGTTACAGTACAGTGTTGGATAGTCTCCTTCTGATCAAGAATGAGACTAGAAATCTGGGCATGGTGGTTCATGGCTAGAATCCAAGCACTTGGCGGGCTGAGGCAGGGGGATCACTCTGAGTTCAAGAAGTTGACTAGTTAGACCCTGTCTCAAACCAGGGGTTGGGAAAGACTGGAATGTTTTCATTTATATTTTTATTTATCAGAGAATATGAGGTAATAATGACATAAGGAAAATCAAAAAGTTAGGAAGGCATTCAAACATATCTTCAAAGTGTCTGATCTTGTTAAAACACAAAATACTTTATTACTTAAAAATAACAGAATATAGCCAGCTGAAGTCATTAGAAAGAACAAGTAGGTATGAAGTTAAAGATGATCAAAAAGATGCTTTGTTGTTACTCTGTATATAATCCTTCTTTGATTCTAGGCTGGCTTTAGCAACATGCTCTTTCAGAAAATGACACAGACGGTATACTGGGGCTTCAGAGGGCAGAACATATGAAATCTGAAGAAAACACATGGCCCTGTTGAAATGTTGGAATGTTTAGAGACTTGAGACAAAAAGTAGCTCCTTGTTAAACTGAAACTCCCTGAAACCTTCGGTACTGGAGAGGCCATGTGTAAATGTTTACGTCCACATTTCAAACAGAGCCTGGATTTGTAGATTACCACATGAAGGTGCCAGACACACATGTGAGAGAGACCCTCTTAGACACTCCTGAAAAGCCCAGACCCCAGCTGAATCTTACTAAACAATTTCAGTTCCACATGGATTAGAGAATTGCTGATCTGAGCTCTGCCTGAACTGAATCACAGAATGGAGACACTGTACAATTAAAATGTGCATTTGACAGGTGTGGTGGCATACACCTACATTCCTAGAACTTGGGAGACTGAGGCAGGAGGATTGCTGTGAGTTTGAGGTCAGACCGAACTACATAGCCAGACTATGTCTCAAATAAAAACATCTGTACTTATATTCTGGTTAACTTTTGCTGTAAGCCAATGTTTTAAAACCTAGTGGTTTAAAACAGGCCACTAGATGAAGCCATTAAGTTTTTAAATTTATTTCACAACAAAGATTAAATTTATTTTACAAAAATACAAGTGTAACAAATACTTAATTCAAACAGTGGAGCTTCAATATGAAGATAAATATGATATTTTCTTCTTTAAATTTTTTTTAATTTATTGCTCTTAAATTTTACTGTTTTTCCCTCTTATCTCTATGGATTAATATATATTTTTTAAGATTCATGTTTATTCAACTGGACTACATTTCATTTCTGTGTCAGAATGGTAGACTTAAAATCATTCTTCCACATTGATGAGTTGTATGTTTCTATTAAAATATTATACTCCAAAAGACTTCAACCTAAACTTTAATAAATGTTCCTTGATTAAACTCATTCAGTATTCATTTCCTGAAATGTAAGGTTAGACTGAGCAGGAAGAAGACATAAGCCTGATAATGATTTCTCATGTTATAAATGATTTAAATTAGTTCATCTGTAGGATCCACTAAAGCTGGGCTTGTTGAGATAAATGTATTTCTAATTATGCGTGTAGAATCCTAGACAGACGTGTTGACCTCTCTGTCAGTCAATTTAGCTGAACATATTATTCAAACACTTCCTTTAAAATACAGAGGACCCAAGTGAAGAAGTAAGTAATTTGTCATAAGTTTTAGAGCTTGGTGAAACAATGTTTGTTTTAATCTGTTTAAAATAGATTACCTGAAACATCAAAACTGACTTCCTATGACAGTTCTGAGATGTGTAGTCAAGTGGAAATATTCAGAGTTGTTGCTGGGGCTGCATTTGGTTTTAATTATTATAATTACAAATGACTTTGGATAGAAAGACCCTAGTGGCTTTATATATGCAGTCTGGCACAACAAGAGCACCCGAGTCCCAAAGCCTGGGGACTTGGGCTCCAGTGCCCTCTTCCACAGGGTTTGACTTCAGGAAACTTTTTCCTTTCTATATCTCCATTTTCTCCTCTGTCAAGGGAAGTGTCTTGTTGAAGGTCAATAAAATATGAGACCTGGAAAGAAGCTGAGAAGTCCTTTAGTCTTGACTTCCTCACTTGATAGGTGATGAAACATACCTAACTACACACAGGGTGATTGTGTAATTTGTTGGTGAAACAGACTTTGGGAATGAAAAGAGGCCTTAAAATGATTAAAATCATGAAGTTGGAAAAAAAATTGTTACATGATGAATGTATAATGTAGTTCTCTTCCAACCATTTTCAAAACTAAAATTCTATCCGGAAATGTGTATCTATGTATATAATCCAAAGTCTTTCCATATTCATAATCTAAAGATTAAAAAATGTATCAGCACAATAATTCATGGTATGCTTCATAAAATAAACTTTCTGAAGTATTTTACTTAGACAAATCTGCATAATTTCTAAAAAATCACTTTGTTTGTATTGTTATCTTTGAATCTATTTTGTTTTGAAATTCTGTATCATTTTTATTTTTCCCTTTTAAAGTAAAATTCACTTTTTCCTTAACATTGGCTTATTTTTTAGTTTTTTTGTAAATTGCAATAGTAAATTTATATTTTATGACAAAAAAGTTTAGTAATAATGACAGTTTAAATTGATCCTTCTTTATAGATCTTATTTAGAATTGGTCAAATTCCTTCTACAGATACGTAACTTTAGAATAAATTCTGCTCACCATGGATATTTTGAATTATATTTTATATTAATGTAACTTTTAGCCCAAATGTTTCTATTTCTTTATAAATTTACACAATGTCATGTAAAGTTTTTGTTAGTTTTTGTAAATTAAATAGATGTTGAAAGTCTTAGCTATATATAACTTTTAAAATTCCATAAATCACAAATTTAAAATGAAAAGTAAAATGTCCATCAAAAAGTTCCTTAAATGCACAATTTTAAAATTTTCTAAATTATTTCTTGTACACTGTTTGAGCTCATTTAATTTTTTCAGTCATTCCTTGATTACATGGCCAATTTAAATTCTCTTGTGTGCAAGATCTTCTTTCAATGCTGGTAATTAACTAAAAGCTTTAAATCTGAGGTTTCTGGATGCTCTATTTATTAGATACTTTGATTAAAAATTTTTAACTGATTTTTAAAGATAGTGTAACCAAAACTTAGATGATTGGTTACAAAAATATTCTAATATCACTTTCAGGCACTTAATTTGATGTATAAATTATTCTCTGATGGTGCAATTACTACTGATTGATGGTCAGCAAAAAGAAAAAGCACATACTGTCCTGCTGAATTATGTTTTTGCATTCAATATCAACTTCATGAAAAACATTTTGTGATTCAGATATACCTCAGAACTTAGCAAACTTGTTTTGTGAAGAGCCTGGTAAAATTACTTTCTAGACCATAATATTTCTGTGGCCACTTACCAGCCTTGTCCCTATAGGCCCAACATAGCCACAGACAATAGGAACCACATGTCACTGTGCTTCCTGGGACCATCTTAGCAAGATGCGCTACTAATTAGTTGGTTAAAAGCAACAGAAGTTTCCTTTCACTTTTGAAGGTTGGAAGCCCTAAATCAAGGTGATAACAAAGGTGATTCCTTCTGGAGCTTCTGAGGGAGAAGACTTCATCTCTCTCTCCTAGGTTTTGGTGATTGCTAACAATCTTTGGCATTCCTGGCTTGCGGAAACGGAAGTCCAAATTCTGTCTCTTGGTGTATGGTGTTCTTCCTGTGTGGCTTTTCTGCGTCCTAGACTCTCTATCCATATTTTCTTATTCTTAGAATACCAGTGATTAAGTTAGGGCTCATTGTAATGCAGTAAGACTTTATCAAAATTTGATTACACCTGCAAATACCTTGTTTCCAAATTTGGCCATGTTTCATAAATACTAGGAGTTAAGATTTGAGGGTAGTTTTTTGAGAGAGAATTCTACCCAATATACTGTATATCAGTAAAGAGTTTACAAAATCAGATAAAGGAACAGTTTGGGCCTGTGAGCTGTTGTTTGATAATCTTTGCTTTAAATGAACTTCAAATGTATTTCTGCATTTTTACAACTATGTATTTTATTTTGATTGGTTGAATATTACATTTTAATTAATTCAGTTACAGATCTTATAGGTAGTGCCACCAAACTCAAGCATATTTGTTCTCATAAGTTACTTAATTGAGTAAGGACATTGTTTTACACTACTACTATATCCACCAAAAGTAATATTAACATTTGCACAAATATTTCTATTTGTACTAACTTTTAACTGAATTTCAATAGCATTCATAATTTTAAAGATATGTTTAATAGGCCAAATCTCAATGATTATGAAATTAACTGATTTTTAAAAAATCAGTAATGATATTGGCATCATTGAATTGTTTGCAATATTATGCTTCTACTTCTCTTTTTATCTTGCTCAAGAATATGTACTTAGGATGAAAGGAAGGAAAGTTATCTTAGAGGAAATAGCATTTGATCTAAATAAAAAGCCATGTTTCAAGACTGACAAGTAAATTCATCCTCTGTAGTTGTGTTAAACTGTCACCTTTGGCAAAGCCTAATTAAAATAGTTACTAACTTCTGACATTGATGGCAGCTCTTCTGCAGATTTATATGTTCTGATTCCCCTGTAGTTGGTGATATTACAATAACTGCTGGTTTTCACTTAAATTATAATTTATTATGAATCTTCTTGTGAGTTGATATTTAATATTTCATTTTCATTGGCCATTGACTTTTTAAAAGTGATTGATACTTAAAAAGTTATTGAGGAAAAAGAAAATATTGAGACTTCATTGTAGTAGGGTTCCTATTTGTCACACACGTTGGTGTTTTATTTTTGTTAGCTTGTTTTGTTTTTTGTTTTGGGTACCAGGGCTCAAACCCTGTACTTGTACTTGACAGGCAGCATTTATGCCACTGAGCTAAATCCTCGGCTCCTTGTCACACACTTTGAATGCATTTCTGGCCTGTGATACTTTCACTAATCCAACCTCTCGGCAATCTCAGGTTCTACATTATTCATACCACCTGTGGCATGAGTGACATCCCACCCGAATGGTGCAGGTGGCTGGCAGGAGCTGCAGTGCCAAGTGCTTTTTCCATCACCATGATGACCAAAGGGCAGTTATGGTTACCTCTCTGGTCTAATCATATTTTCTTTGAGCCCTATATCCAATCCTGAAGAGATTAAGTGAAAAGGTTAGTTATGATGCCCCTGAAAAAGGCCCAGAAAAGAGATGGGTTACCTTTGTGTTTGAGATTTTGTAGTTACATGATAAAGAGAATAAATGAGAATATTCATTCTGTGTGTCTTATATGCTATCAGACATGCCAAAGTTGGAAGAGCCAGATACAAAGTTAAATGGTATTGAACCTATTTAAATTTGGTTGAATGGAATTTTTAACAGTATTTTACTTGAAATTATAAAACATTTAATGATGAACTCTTAGAGTGCAAGAGAACATGCATAATTCTTGGCTGTCCTGAGTAACTGAGAATTATAGTCATCCTTATTAAAATGTCATATAGTACACTTTCAAAGTCTTGAGTGTATCAGAGGTCATTTATTTTTATAGAAGTGTACTTTGGGCTTTACTTCAGCATATAATTATCTGCTGTGTGTTATTTAATTTTCCCTAAATTAATTTGCCTAAATGAATTTTACTCATTTGTTGCTCCCTCAGAATATATTTAGTTGAAGTGGGTTAAAGAAAAGTTTTTTTTTTTTTTTCCTAGAGAATATACCTTAGTCTCTGGAGAAAGGTACAAGATCTGTTTCTGAGCTACTGTTTATCAAACAGTCATATGTATAAGAATCATTTAGATTGCTTATTAATACAGTAAATTTTGAGCTTAACTGGTAATAGAAAGTAAAATTATACTTTGGATATTTTAAAGGATACTAAACTTATGGTTACCAATCTCTGTTTACTGTCAAATTATATCTCTTTTGTTTCATCTATTGACAAATACATATTGAGCTTAAAATTTTTTTATTTAAAGAGAAAAAAAACAGAAAAAAGGTAGAAATATTATAGAATTTCAAGAAAAGAAGATAAACAGTAAGAAATCACTTGTTGATAAATTACACATTGTTCTAGAAAGCTTAAATTTTTTACTGAAAAATATTCTTTATGTGTACACTGTTTTTATAGAAACTTTTAAAAATTAGTACATTAACAGTCCATAATGCTTACATTCCCCATCTAGAGAAGGTACAAGCATATAACATATCTTAATTTCCTTTTTCATCTCCTTTTCCGCCCTTCCCTACCTTTCTTCTCTCTCTTCTCCTTCTCACTTGAAAAAGATCTATCTCTTACTTTCTGTTATCTTTTATTTAGTTTCCCACACAAGAGAAAGCATGCAGTATTTAAGGTTGTATATCTGGCTTATTTCACATAACATTATGGTTTCAAGGTTCATCCATTTTACTACAGATGACACAAATTTGTCCCTCTTTATGACAGAGTAGTACTGTATTGTGTGTAAATATAAGAATTTCTTGGGGCCAGAGATTTAGTTCAGCAGCACAAGCATCTGCTTGGCATGCTCAAGGTCATGAATTCAATCCCTTGTTCCAAAAATAATTTTTTTCTTTATTTATTCATCTGTTGATGGGCATATAGGCTGTTTCCAAGATTCAGTTATTATGAATTGTGCAATTATAAATATGATATGCAAGTACAGTTGAAGCATGATGTTTTTAATTCTTTTGGGAAGGTATCTTGAAGGGGAATACATAGGTCAAATAGAATTTCTAGTTTTAGTTTTTTGAGGACTATCCATACTTATTTCCATAGTGGTTGTACAAATTTACATTCTCACCACCAGTGTAGATTTCTTTAACCTAGTAGCCTTTCCAATGTTTGTTATTTAATTTCTTGATGATGGCCAGGTAAAGTGGAATCTCAGTGTTTTACTTTGTATTTTTCTAATGCCCATTGATGTTGAATATTTTTTAATATATCTATTGGCTGTTTGTTCTTCTGAGAATTTTCTAAAAATAGGTTAGGTATGGGAATCAGTAAGTCAGGGTCTCAGCTTAATAATGTTGAATGTATTACTGAGAGGTAATGTAGACATAAGGACCCAACTACAGGAAAAAAATCTACCTTAATGGTCTAGTAATCTAAGCTGGGCAAGTGGGAGTGGTAGGTATTCTAGGTTTGTTTCTAAAATTTCTCTTTTTAGAACATGCTTTCAGTACATAATGTTGATATGTTCATTATAGGGAGTATATTAATTTTTATTCAATTGTCCTGTCCTGTCCTATCTCAACCTCCCTTCACTTCTAGATCCTTTTCCCTCATTTTCTTTTAGTTTTTTTATGATACATAATGATTACATTAATTGTGTTGTTGGTATCTATGTAACACAATTCAATTCTTTTCTGAACCTTTTGTCTCCCCTCAGCCTTTATCTCTTAGTCTCCATTTTATTTGCAAAAGATCTATTTTTGTATGTCCTTTTATGTATCTTTTATCTTTCTCTTTATTTATACATTGGATCTCTCATATAAGAGAAACCATACAATATTTAAACCAGTGTGTCTGATTTATTTCATTATGGTTTCAAGGTGCATCCATATTCCTACAAATGACACAAATTTATCCTTCTTTGTAATAGAGTAGTGCTCCATTGTGTGTAAATATCACAATTTCTGTACACATTCATCTTTCGAGGGACTTACAGGCTGCTTTTGAGATTTATCTATTATGAGTTGTGCTGCTGTAAGCAGGCTATGCATGTATCATTCTAACATGGTGTCTTTAATTATTTTGGTAAGATAGGTGGGGAATAACTGGGTCAAGTGGAATTTCTAGTTTTAATTTTTTGAGGAATCTCCACACTGATTTTCATAATAGTTAAACTAGTTTGCATTCCCACCAACAATGTAAAGGGTTCCTTTCTCCCTGCAGCCTTAGTATTTATTATTTGTTCCTTGATGATAGCCATTATTTCAAGAGTAAGATGGAAACTCATTGTTGTTTATAATTTGTATTTCTCTATGGCCACAGATGTTGAACATTTTTTCATATATATGTAATCAGCATTTGTAGTTCTTCTGAGAAGTGTCTACCTCAATTTCATTGCCCATTTTTTTGTTGGGTCTTTTATTTTTGGGGTCTATATTTTTTGAGATCTTTATTCTAAATATCAGTCCTCTGAGATATAGCTGACTTTTTTTTTTCACCATTCTGTTGGTTGTATGTTACTTTTTTGGTTGTTTCTGTTGATGTATAGAAGGTTTTAAAATTTTATATAATCTTAGTTGTTCTTAATGTTTTTTTCTTGTGCAAATTGGGATTCTGTTCAGAAAATCCTTACCTATATCTATGAGTTCAAGAGTTTAACCTAGTTTATCTTCCAGAAGATTCAGTGCTTTTTTTCTAATATCTAGATACTTAATCCATTTTCATTTTAGTTTAGTTCATGGTAAGTAATGTGTCTAGCTTTAATCTTCTGCATGTGCATAGCCATTTTTCCCAACACCATTTACTAAAGTAGCTATCTCTCCTCAAACACAAGAGCAACTACCACTTTGAAAATTTGGATGTAGCTGTTGAAATCCATGCCAACTCCTGAAACAGATTGAATTTTATGTCTCTCTGTTTTTAAACCAGCAACATCATTTTTGATTAAGGTGGAAAAACTTAAACTTGGTATGTAATTTTAATTTTTTTAATCTTTAAAAAATATTAGGACTAAGGAATTATTAGATACCAAGTCAAAAACTGCAAACAATGAGAGAGCAAGAAATGCCAACATTTAGGAGATCCTAGTTAAGGACAGGGCAAGGTGATAGGTTGAGCACTGACATGACTCCTACTGGCCTAGCCTTGTCCATTTTGGAGGTCAGTTTTGGAAGAGTAAAACCTGTGAGATTTCCTGTATTACTGGAGGTAGTCAATGAAGATAGACATGAATGGGGAAAAAACTATTTCGAGACAGTATAGGTTTATTTTAGTCCATTCAGACTCTTATAATAGACTATCATTGATTGGGTGGTTAAACTATAAACATCTGTTTCTCATAGCTCTAGAGGTTAGACAGTCTAAAATGAAGGTACTGGCTTATTGCTTGTCTGAGTCTCAGTTCATGGATAGATTTTTGAGGAGATGCAGGCATCAATTTATTGCACAGCATCTTCTTGCAGTATCCTCACTTGATGGAAAGAGGGCTAAGAGCTCTCTGAGTTCCCATTTATAATCTCATTGATGAGGTCTCCACCCTTAAAACCTAATTAATCCTGGGTCAATTAGTGATCGGGATTATATTATGAGAAGTGAATAATTAGGCAGTTTCATCACTGCGTAAACATTATAGTGTACTTACACAAACCTAGAAAGTGTAGGTCAGTCATTTGACAAGAGACGTGGAAAACATGAGATATACACATGCTGGTGTAACATGATGTAACAATTACAGCAAGCTTGTTTTTGTAAGTAGAAGGGATCCATTCTAGCGTGATAAAAATTATAGCGAACACATACACCAGTAGCAGTCATTCATTATCATCAGGTGTTACATACTATACATGTGTATATGTGCTATATTTTTATACAACTGACAGCATAGTAAGATTTTTATATCAGCATCACCACAAACACCTAGGTAGTGTGTTGTACTATAATCTTATGAAGTTACTGGACAGTAGGAATTTTTTAGCTCCATCATAATCCTATAGGACTACCATAGTATTATGTATTCTCTCTCTGAGTGAAATGTCATCATTGTGACACTAGACTGTATTTCCTGAAGTTCACACACAAAATGTCATCACATAGTGGGTTAGGATTTCAACATAAGAATTTTGAGATGAGGAAAACATTCAGTCCATTGCAGAGTATTGAGTGGAACTTTACTGACACAGAGGGTAATGGTGGTGCCATTTTCCAAGTCTGAGCATTGACTCAAGACCTTTACCAGACAATTGATCCTGGCCTCATGTCAGCTGTTGGAGACTGCTATAAAAGAAGCACAATTAACTATGTACATCTTTTTTTCCTTGTAATTAGGAGTGTGACAGGTTATTATTCCTACTTCTAGTTATCTCTAATTATACAAGAAACTTGTCCATTAATACAGTTTGACAATAAACTCTTTTTTCATTTTAAAGAGAAAAAACCAGAAAAATCAAGAAGCAAACAACTAAAAAACAACAAAGCAAAATGACAACAACAAACAATGATGATAAAGGATTTCAAAACAAGATGCTAGGAATTGAACACTGGTTATTGTAGTGCATGCATATCATATCCTCAAAGTAACTGCTCAGGCTACCAGATGCAGGCATGCAAGTTTGATCAAAAAGTATAATTTCATTTTGAGTTCCCTTTTACTATATCTATTATTACTTTTAGATATTATTTATGCTTTCAGTTTCTTACATTAGTGAGACAACATGGTGAATAAGCTCTTCATTGACAAGAAAAAACCTGTCCAGACCTCTGGTCTGGAAAACAGAAAAAAGCTCCCAAGCTTTTTTCTAGACCACAGGGAAGGATTTATAACCAAAACAAACACCCTCAAAAGATTGTCTTAATTTTTCGTGAACCCAAGACAAAGTGATTAGGTTAGGTAACTTTGCTAATATCACACATTTTCCAGTTTGTAGTTAGAAAACAGAAGGTGAAGGTGAGGAGAGCTTAAACTCTGATGGGTTTCTGAAAAGGTAGTTTGATTGTCTGCCTGCCCACTTTAAGAGGACATGAGAAAAGACTAGATAGATTTTAGAAATTCCCCGAGTTCCCAACGGGAACTTGGGCTCCTGCCCACAGAGACAACTCAGGAAGATTAAAAGGCCCAATTTCCTGTTGCTTAGCATGAGTTAGAGGTTGAAGAAAGCTCATGTATGACTGACATTGGCATAGAAGGAGAAATAATATAATATTGAACCTGGGGAGGTGACTTTTGCATGAGAAGTAAAGGCTGAAATGAAAATGCCTTAGTGGATGCTAACAAGGACAAATGAATCACTAGAACAAAACTCCCATTCCCCTTCCTCATCAAGCACTAGGAATTAGATGTGACTTTGGGAGAATTTTGTAGTTGTAGGAAAACAATGAATAAATGACAACTTAATGGAGGGGTCGGTGCAGAATAAAAGTATTGGTTGCCTGGAAATACAGACTGAAATTTGTTTCTGTTATATAGACATTACAATTTTGATGGCAGAAACTGCCTTTGACAACTTTTATATAATGTAATAATGTACTTCCTAGCATATTGCCTCCTGTTTTAAAGATTTTTATTAAGTGCCTAAGAGGAAAGAGTTCATTCTAACCCTTAATTCCGAGTCATGCTTCAAGACATACACATATGTAAACACAGTAATCGCCACTATGTAGTACCATAGCAGGTATGTGCTCAAGCAGCCATGGTAGCACAAAAGAAGTAATTTACTATGTGTGGCAGAGAAGTCTGAATACTTCATAGAATATATCCTTATATTATTTAAGGAAGAGTAGGAATTTTGCTAAATATTCTAGCAAAAAAATTTTTCATGAATGGAAAACAACATTGACCAGATAACATTTCTTTTTCCTATGAAAGAATGAGACTAAGAATTACTGCTTTAAGCACAATGAGATTGCTTCTTATTCGACCTAAAATTGTGGAATGGTGAGATGCAGGGGAAATAATGTTTGTACAACTCACCAATGAATGTAAAGTTAAGGTGGTTTTATTTAAATAAAATGTTTATTAAGTGAGGATTAAGTAGCCTAACTTGTCCTTCAGATCTCTAGATCTGTTCTTTTTTCCCCCCTCTGTATTTAAAATATAGTTTCTTTTGGAATGTTGAATTTTCTCACCCTGAATGTAATTGTCTTGTTATTTACCAAATATTTAATGGTATCTAAGATTTATGTAATAAAAAAACAGGTTGCATTGTAGCTCAGGAGTAGAGAACCTGCTTAACTTGCGTGAAGATCTGGGTTCTAACCTCTTCACCACAAGGAAAGCATAACCACAAAACCCATGAACTTTGATGTCTGTGTTAGTAAGTGATAAAGCCATGCCCATTTCCAGTTTTACAATGGACTCTGGAAAACTATGAAATTTCCATAATTATATTACTTTTCTGTTTTAACGCTATCAGTATCAGTCAGGACATTATCTCTGATCACTGGAATAAACCTGTAATGGCCAAGTGAGTAGCAGTATTCACAAAACAGAGACCTCAAGGGGATTTCAGTTAATATCACTTGCAGAAGTGTATTAATGCATTATCTTAAAAGATGAATTTAGACTATATTGAATGATAAAAAACAATTGACTTGGTTTATTTAGGATGCTATCATTGAGTTTCTAGAAAATTTAAAAATTTGTCTAGTTGTTATACTAAATCATTTTTATTTGATCATATTTTTTAAGTTAATTAAACTTAATCAAAACTAAAATTTCAATACCTAATATATGTAATAAATCAGTAACTCAACTTGGGGAAGTTTTGTGTTATCCTTGTTTGCCTGTACATTCTCAAAAATAGAACCCAAGCTTAACAACTGAAAACCAGAGATCCTCAAAATTCTGGATTTCAGTGAAGAATGATAAAAACAGAATAAACTGCCCATAAGAATTTAAGAAATCTAGAATAACTTACACAATCTGAAGTTTGGCAGCAAATGCATTTTTCTTATACAATCACAAGAAAAAAAATGTCAAATATTTATAGATGTACTAGAAAAATCATATCATAAGAACAGGTTTGCTTATATAAACTTTAACATTTAACATTTCTAATTTTATTAAAAACCTTTAATATATATTGGATGCTTCTTGTGAAGGAACTGGCAGGTTTATAACTCTTCATATATATTTAGCATTTGGCTTTGAACTCTAGAGTTGAAGATATCCTTACTGGGAGACAATAATTTATGTTTGTAGAACTCTTGGTTTATCACCAAGAATTAAAGTAAATGGTTCTAATTTATTGACACTCTCATTAAATTCTATCAACATTCCATATTTAACAGATGTGTTTCATGAAAGGATTTGTTCAAACTCCTTACCAGTGGTAGTGATCCAAGAGTACAGCTTTGAGGCAGATAAGAAAATGTTGAAATTCTAACTCAATATTTGCATGGTATTTCATGTTTTTTAGTTTTGTTTTCTTCTGCAGTAAAGTTTTTTTTCTCTGTAGTAGTATTTATCTTATAAAATTGTAATAACTGAATGACAACACTTTATTTGTAGAAAGGTAGAGTTAAAATTTAACCAAATTTACTTTATTTCTTCACCCATGTATTAATTTTTGATTGGTAAAATAGAATAATGTATTTAATTATTATTGTAAAGACAAAGTATAGCATATATTAATATACTTTATAAACCCTGTAATACTAGAGTGAGAGGCCTTAATCGAAGGACATTCCTGACCTTGATCACTAAGACCACATAGACCCAGGATGGAGAAATTCTCAGTAAAGATTTACTAAGCAAATAATAAATTCATTCATAAATAAACAGAATCAGAATCTGACTGTTGGTGTAGAAAAGTACATAAGCCATTAATATTGTTCTGGTACTTAGTAAGATATTTAATATTTAGGACTTGTCACATAGCTACTTTCTTAAATATAAAATAACACTAAGCAAGACTGTTTCCATCTTAAGGTGCCCAAATATGTGTAAAGAAGCACTCTAGAATTGAGAACACACTGTGCCCCTTTAACCTCTATCATGTCTAACCTTATATCTTTCTTGTGTTCATATGACATATCTATTTTCCTCTCCCCAGCCTCACATTGTAAACTTTGTGAAGATTTAGTAAATCTATTTTGAGTGTTGAGAGGGTTCACTGTTGCCTGGTTCAGCCTCTATTCTTTCCCTAGAAACTCAGGTAAAACTCAGTGCTTTCCTCTGCATGAGATTTGACCTTCAGTAAGGATGAGATTATCCATCCTTTCCCTAGAATGTTATAGTCAAATCAGCATCATCTGGGCATAAACAGTCACATGAAGTAAAGATTCTTGCTTAACTTTAACTTGGTTCCTCTTTAGTGTAGCAAGTGTTCATATGCACATCTCCCACGCAGTTTTAAAAGAAAAAGAGTTGCACACTGACCTGCAGGATAGAAGATCTACAAACGCAAAGGTAATCTTTTCTGAAATATTCACTATTGGCAATTAGGGAGGAAATAAAGTCAAGTGTAAGTGGCATAGTGTCATGTAAATGTAGCATTCTGAGTACAACCAATAATTCCTAACCTTTGTAAATACATTTGTCACTATTTGAAAGCATAAATCAGATCTCTAGATCTGTTTTTATAGTATAAATTTGCAGTTCTATTCTTGTTACTTTCACTTTTAAAGACAAGACTGGATGGAAAACTGAAGTTATAGACTGAGGTCTCTGTTCTAAATCAGAGCATATAGACCTTTTCTTTATTCATGCTATCTAGTAACATACCTGACTTCTGATTATAAACATCTATTGATTGCTATCCCTTAATGACTGGATTTAAGAATGAGGAGAAAAGTTTGAAGAATTAATTATTTTATGGAGGTATGTGTTGAGACTAGCTAATGGAGAGAGATCTCTGGGTTTACCGAATGCCTTCATGTTATCAGAGTTTACCCATTGAGTAAATGTTCTTTAAGTTCATATTTATCAAGCTGGAAAAAAACTATCCCTTTAGAAATTCATAATCTAGGGGCTGGGGATTTAGCTCAGCAGCATAAGCGCCTGCCTTGCAAGCACTTGGTCATGAGTTTGATACCTGGTACTGATAAAAAAAAAAAAGAAAGAAATTCATAGGGAAATGTATCTGAGTAACATCCATTTTAATGTCCAAAGAAAATGAGAGGATTCAGTGACTAGAAGCCAAGATTAGTATAGTTTTTTTCTTCAAAGGGAAACTGGGTGAAAAATTGAACCAAAAGACCCAGGACAAGGCCTTAATATATCTTCAAAATGGGAGAGAGGAATCAACAGTGATTCAGAAAAATAACAGAATGATTTTTTTTACAAGTTAAAAGATAAATATATGAACAAGGGACAGGTTCAAAATACTGTATGAAATGCTCACTTACAGTACTTTGGTTTGGAAACAGTGCCTCTTACATTCGTGCCTCTGTGGCAGGTAATGATGAAAACCTTAAAGGTTAAAAATACTGAAGAAAGGGATGCAGAGAGGGTAGATTTAAAGTGGAAATTCAGCTTAGAAAGCAGTGAAATAGGCTAGTAGTTTAGAAAGGTAAAAGGATCAAGTTGAGATTTTTAAAAAATTGTGTGGTCTATTTAATGATTGTTGTCTTAAGTTTTGAAGAGCTAACCCATGCATTTTAACTTCTTGCAATTATCTATGTTTCTGGCAGTTTATTTGCCATCACACTGTTAATTATAGTTTTTATTGGCAGGAGTGGTTGTTAGTATAGTTAATGAGTAGCCCGCTGCAGTGTAAATAGAGCTCATTGGCCTTTACCTTTGGATGTCACCATCAAACACTTCAATATCTATTGCTGATGACTAATTTCTTAGAAATCGTTACTTCCTTTACTGCCTTTGAGTGGTTAAGTAAAGCATAAACAGAGCAAGTTGTTAAATGTAAGAACTGGGATTGTACATGCGACTCCTTCTATAGTACGGAATAAGATTTTGAAAGGAGCAGTTTTTACTCACTGAGACGCTGGCATGAATTCACCCTTAGGTCACTGCATTTCCGGTGGCTAATGTCGTCATAAGGGAGGGATATCATGGAGCCAGACTCAGTGTAGGCAAAAAGCAGCTGTAGACTGCTGGGTGGTAACATCATTATGTGCTATTATTTATCTAATAATGGGTGAAGATGACTTTCAAATAGAATTTCATGCTGTGCTGATTTTTTTTAACAGCTCAGAAATATGGCTCTTGCCAATCCTAAGAACACCTCCTAGTTAGAGGTAATGGCCAAAAGATACGGACTGTGCAGTTGTTCAAGTTCAGTTTTATTTTGATAGTTTCCAGGCATGATTTGAGCATTTCTTTTAAATGTTGCTTTAAAAAGAAAAAAAACTCTAGATTTTTTTCCAACAATCTACCTCTTTCAGGTGTTTAGGAGGCTCTGAAGCTGCACAGCGGTGTCTTCAAAGTGTTTTCAGTGTCTATCAGCCTAATGGAAATGGAGATCCAGCATTTCCTCTTGATCACACTGTGCATTTCAGTAAAATAATTTTTTTGTGTTTGATTTTATTATTAATCAAAAGCTCTCATGGTTAAATTTGTTAATTTATTAAAACATGAAGGATGTTTACTTGAAAAAAAACCCAGATTTATAATAAAATACTTTTAAGATGAGATTAATAAAGATGTTAAAACTATACTTAATAATGAAAAGGTTTGGAGCCCTTGCCAGAATTTCTCTGTTAATGCCCTAGTTTCCTACCTCTACTGAAAATCACTGATACTTCCTAACTTGAATACTTCTATTAAAAATTTAGTCAATTTATTTAAGGAGAAATCAAACAATATGATGGACATAATTGTCTAGATTGCTTTGTTATCTGCATTTGCTATACAGAGTGTGAGGCTAGAGGAACCAAACTGCTAGGACATTTTTGGAAGCTGCCTCCTTATCCTCCACCCTTCAGTTGAATATTCAGCTTTGCTTATGAACTCGGGCAGAAGCTGCTGTTAGGGAAGATTCATATCCTTAGAGAGGTGCTCTTTAGACAGTGTGAATAATTGGGATTTTATTCACTGCTGAGGAATAAACACACGCTGGCACTTTTATTACTATTCCGGGACTTATATACATCATTTTCCATGATTGTTGTTGCCCAGCTAGGTTGCTACATGGGCGATCTGGCAGAGAAAGAAAATGTTATCTCATTGCAAATTCTCTTTTTAATTATCATGGATTTGGAATTTCAATCCAAGAGATTAAAGTTGTGCAAATAAATATAAAAATGTACAACATGACACTTCCAAACTGAGTTCCTAGTTTTATTTTTAGAGTTTTCAAAATCCAAATCAAGGTCATTTTTGCAATGTAGCAATGACGATCTTTTATTAGGCCATGTGAACATCTATGAGCTTGATTTAATTTTTTGTTGTAAAGTTATTAGGGTGAAAATACTAATCTTTTTTTATTCTAATTCTAATTGGAATCAGAGAAATTTGGGGACATGAATGCCCAGTAGCACTTTTACCCGTAGGTGTTCAAGTTTTTCGCATCTTTCTAATTATCAGAGAGGTTAAAAATGGGCATTGCATTTATTGAAAAGATAATAAATCACTTAAAATAACACTTCTTATTAACCCTTGGAATTTTCCCAACATGTGCCATATCAGATAGTAGCAATTAAAGTAGAAATGTAGTTATGAAAACCAAAATTTGTTTTCAATAGCTTGAACTAAAACTATGCAGTTGAAAAAATAAAAGTATCACTATTAAATATTTACAAATATTAATACAGTTTTCCTCCTACATTTGCTATTTATTTGACAATTTCTATTTACTTGTATTTAAAAAAAACTCCACAAATTTCTTGGGATCTTGGTGTCCAAGCTTAACACTTCTCCAGCTACGTATAAGGAGTAATCAAGCACTCATATTTTTGGATAAATAGCAACATTAAATTTTAGAAAAGGGAGGCAGGGATATAGCTCAGTGACACCATGCCTGGCTGGCAAGCATGAGGTCATGAGTTCAATTCCCAGTACCTGAATAAATAATAAATTTTAGAAAAGAATCTAACACCACACACATTCTGTATTTGAGATTAAACTTCTATTCCATTCCTGGATTCATCAATAATGAGTATGATTATGTCTTATGATTTTTTTTTTACAGCCTCAGTTGCCTTATATCCAAAATGAGAGGTTAGACAAAATAGTATGACAAGGTTCTTTTCAGGACAACCTCTGATTTATCGTCCTTACTGTGGCTGACAGCAGTGCACTGACACTAAGTCAGGGTGTTTTAAATTGGGTGATGCTCTTTCTCTTTGTGAGAGAGGGTTAAGAGTGTGCTATTAGAACTGTACTAGCTGGATTTGAATCCCAGTTGTATCGCTTGGTAGCTGTTTACTTATGGCTCAAGTAGATTTTTGCTATTCTTTCTAAACTTCCCTTAATTGCAAGATCAGGATAGTAATTAAATCTACTTCATGGGGTTGTTAGTGAATGGCATGAGTCAATGTGTGAGACTTAGAACAATGCCTAGTATATAATTACTATTTGTTGTTATAAAATGTATATCAATTATATTTAAGGATCAAAAACTGCAGTATTTCAAATAGAAAACTGTTGAATATTGAAGATTAGGTGCTCATGAGGTAGGGAAGGGGTGGAGAAGTGAAGACTGGACCTGTAACTCTGGCTGAGGACACATTGCCATAGTGGCTACTATCCAGAGATCAGGAAGGTACCCTCCCCCATCACACTGTGATGAACTCTCCGTGTAGCACATTGAGATTGAAATGTCTCAGTAGCTTTACCTCCAGCAGCAGAAGGATGATCTGACCCACTTGGGGATTCCACTTGTTATAGGAATGCACCATATTAGTGCAATTTAATGTGCATTCAGAATGCTGGCTACAGAAGTATCTGGAAAATGCAGCAAATACTTTGCATTCTATGTAGTATGAGTATATATGCAGAAGGCAGCAGTGAACTCAAAGTATGAAATCACTTACATCTAGCACTAGGTACCTAACAACCTCAGCTTCTTAGTTGTCCCCAACTTGGAATGGAGACGTGTCTAATACATTATTCCATTGGTCCTAATACAACCCTGTTGCTTATATTGTCATTATTATCTCTGATTTCAGCAGAGACATACAGCTAAGTGACTTGCCCATGTTGAAGTTATGGTAACAATTTCTGATCCTAGGCTGTCAGGCTTCAGATTCCGGGCTTGTCCACTATGCTCTGATGTTTTAGAATTGTGCTCTTCACACTCTTCAAGGACTTAATGCAACAAGGCCCATTCAGTTTGGCTTCATTCATTGCACTACATGACTTGGAGTGAAGCGTGCTTTTAGTGAGAATAAAGACGTTCTTAACAGTATAATCCAATTGCTTGAAAACCATACTGAATCAAAAGCTAGTCTTGGGGAAGACAGCGAAGACAGCATAATAAAGGGCATAAACAACATTCATGTCTAGTGCCGTCAATTAAATTCTTTTGATCTTGTTCAAAATAGGCAAAGGCTGATTACTGAAAAACTGTCACACAGTGCTATATATTCAAGTTTCTCAAAGTTTTAGAAATTTTTGTTTTAACCAAATTCTGCTTTCTAGGACTCCAGGAAATACTTATAATTAATCTACTCAGTATAACTTGAATATAGATTCTGAGAAACATTTTCAGATGTTTATGAATTCATTTAAATGTTGTGCACATACCATTTGCTGAGCACTCTGGGCTGCTAATGCACTGATGAAAAAAGTTCAAGGTCCTACTAATTGTTTTGTCCTCTGAAGAAGCTGGGCAATTAGTGAGTAATCATATGAACAAATAACATACTTTCAGGGTTTGAAAACTACTCAGAAGACAAAATAAGGTACAGTGGAGACAGTAAAGATAATTTAAGTGAAGTTAGTGCTAAAGGTTTCATGGGAGATGACATTTGAGCTGAGACTATAAACATGGACAAGATTGGTCATGTGGAAATGTAGGAAAGAAACACATAGAAGGAACTGCAAATGCAAAGACCAGATATAGGAATGACCTTGATATACTGTGTTTGAAAGTAAAAGCAGTGAACAGAGTCATGGATGAGGCAGAGTGTGGTAGGGGTTAATGTTAAGGAGTTAGACTAAAACCACACATGGTTTTATGAGAAAAGTGATGTGTGTGGCTTTGATTTTACTTGGATGAGATACTATATTGTTATTAGTAGGGGAATGATATAACTTAAGTTTTGCTACTGAATAGACATTCAAAATAAGAATAATAGATCCAGAGAACTCACCAGATGGGTATGAGTTTAAGTGAGAGTTGATATTTTGCATTCAAACTGAAGCATTGAGGATGGTGAAAAGTAGTCGGATTATATTTTTGGGAACATTCACAATATATTGTTGGCTAGCTTTGAGGTATGAGAAATACAGAGGAATCAAGGATTTTTCCAGTGTTTTAGTAGAGTGAGAGATTGGGAGATGTCATTTACTGAAATGGGAAAGACCACTGAAAAGATATTAGAGTAAAAAATCAATCATTGTCTTTTGGATACATTTGGTACAAGACAGTTGAGTGGAGATAGGGAATATTTGGATATTTGATTATAGACCTTAGAGATTGGTGTTGAACATTTGTAACTGGGAATCATTAAAATATGGATGAAATTTAAAGCTATGATACAGTATGAGATCACATAGGAAGATTAGAAAAACCTAGAACCAAGAAGAAAATGTTGGAGAATTGAAAAAAATCTAGCAGGAACGCAAAGGAGACTGGGATGTAAACTAATGGGCTAGGAGAGAACCTAGGGAAATGCAGTGACACACATGAATACAGGGACAATAAGATAAGCCAACTGTATGAAATGCTATAGGATATCTAGTAGGAGGACAGATAATCGACCATTGAGTTGGCAAAAGGAAGGCCGTTAGTTCACTTAAAATAGTGTTCAAACAGTGACAAGGGCAAGTGCTCAATTGGAGTAAGTTGTATAGAAAATAGAAAATGAGTAAGTGACTTGGCCTTCATGTTCCTAGAGAAACATAAGCAGGGGTTCCCTAATGAAGTAAAAAAAATCAATGGCTTTTCCTTTTGTCTCCAAGATTGTGTTACAATTTGAGCATATCCCTATGTAGTTTTCCTGAATCTTGAGTTGCAGTTTAAGGGTTAATGTTCTATCAGCCAGACTGTATTCTTATTCTGAAGATTGGGGAAGTATAATGGTCCAAATAAATACAAGAGTTTCTACTACCTTATGTTTCAGCTGATCTGATTAATAGAAAGCCATAGTATTTTTAGCATAATTGAGCCTCTTATCTAGGGCAAGCTCAGGAGGTATTAGGCATTGAATGCCCCGATTTGTACATGAGTGATGGAAAATTTGAATAATTTATAAAAATGAAGTCCTTTCCTCAAATATCTAGCAGTTCATCGAATTATGTTGGCATTCCTGAACACCAGCATACATAATGAGAATATACTCCATTATACATGACATCTGGACTGGGAACAAAAACAGAATGTCAGCAGATATAGTAAAGGTTATGATAACAGTTACAGCCAATCTGGCTACAATGCTGCATCTTCTTTTGACTGCCCTTTGGTGAGGAAGACAATCTTTTAAAAGCAGATGAACACATTAACACAAGACAGGCAAGTGCAGAGACAGTGCCAAGTGCAAATACCATGTGTGGACTTCCCTCAGGGGTTGTGAAGTTGGGGAAGGTATGGTTTGCTGCCATGTGGAGCTTTCTTTCCTCTTCCCTATGGAGAGAAGTTGGAAGCATTGTTTAAGAGTTAGTAGCTCATGCCAAGATATGAATGTTGATGTCCTAGTTGTTTCCTGACTCCCCCTCTGTGAACATATGTTCAGCTTGGCTCCTCTGTGTTGTCTGGAGGAGGCTTTCAGAATGGTTCTGGGCAGAGCCCTGCACTTCCTGAAGAGAATCTGATCCCACTTCATTTCCCTGTAGCCTGGCTGACTGTGGCGATCATCATTGGGAAGCTGGTGATTTGAGTTCTGTGCTCTGTGAAGTGAGGCAGCACCGTCATTTCACGTGCAAGATGATGTTTGTGGATTATTAAAGAAGACATCTTGACCTCTTTGCTAAGATTTGGGTAATGGAGAGATGCTCTAACCATCCTATAACAGAATAATAAGATAGTTATTGTAGATGAAATAAAAAACACCAAAGCAGTTTGTTGACTGTAAGGTACACTGTAAAATGTTATGTAAAATGACAAATGTTTGCGTTTCTCAGTGAAAGACTATTTCCTATAGAGCAGGGGTCTGAGAACCAGAAAGACCTCATACATGTTGGCTGAGGGTATGACAATTAGGGGGTCCGTAGAAAACTACCACCCACCCAAATATAATGAGTAGGAAATAACACAAAACACTCCCAAAAGAAAAGAAAAACCCGCAAAGACCCTTGACAGATGGGTGGAACCTACGAATTGCCACTTAGTGACATAGTATCAGAAAACAACAATATTTTCTATGTAGAAGGGAGCTTCAAATTTATTTTGGTAATTTTCCATTTTACTGATAAAAAGTGGAGGTCAAGTCTCTTGTCCTTCCCAGAGTCACACAGTGTTTATTTAGAGACTGCTGTAAGACTAGAAGAAAAATGCTTGGCGCATTGTAGAGCAGCTACGTCAGGCACATAGGCTGAGAAATACCATTACTGAAGCTTTGGAAAAACAGCCAAGTGCTACAAACATGTTTTTTTTTTTTTCTCTCAAGATAATGATTAGTTTTCACAAAACTCATTTTCATAAAACTTTTGGAACCAAATTTGTGTTTTAAATGTCAGAAAATATATTTATAATAATTACAATTTAAAAAGTCATATATTCCTAGAATTCCTATAATTTGTACATGTAGGTGATGTGACACTTTAAAAATGAAAGTTTAAGATCGAGAAGTAAAATATTCAATGAATTATTTGTAGCTATCAATGTAAATCTCTTAGACTGTAGGAAAATATGACCAACTTTAGGTAATAAAATGTAAGCAAAAATCTTTTAAAAAATGAGATTTTTTTTATTAGTATGTGTTTGCCATACATGATGATCACATTCATCATAGAAAATTTGTACCTGTTAATATTTCTTTTTTTCCCATTCCCCTCCCCTCTCTTCAATCTTCCCTTTTCCATTTACAAAATCTTTGTTCTTATCTTTTCCCTTTAATTCTTTTTTAAAATTCCTTTTCCCTTTCCTCTTCCTTGTTTGTTTTTCTATTTGAATGAATTTTTCCTACTTCTCAGTATCTATCTTCCATTTTGCTCTTTATTTAAACTTGGGGTTTCTCACACAAGTTCAGACACATGTGTCTGATTCATTTCACTTAACATTATGGTCTCGATATGTACCTAGGTACCCATTTACCTAGAAATGTCTCAAGTTTATCTTTCATTGCAGCATAGTAATACATTGTATGCAAATACCGTATTTTGTTTATCCATTTATCTGTTGATGGGCATTTGGACTGTTTCCAAGATTTAAGTATTATAAATTGTACTGCTAAAAATGTGGGTATGTTATATTATTGCAGTATGATGCTTTTACTTCTTTTGGGAAGTTACCTAGAAGAGGAATAGCTATGTCAAATGGGACCTCTAGTCCTAGTTTTTGAGGAATCTCCATACTGATTCTCATATGGTTGTACTAATTTATACTTCCATCAACTATGCAGCCAGTCCTTCTTCAGTGATATGGAATCTCAGTGTTTTAATTTGCATTTCTTGAATGACCAGTGATGTTGGACAATTTTTCATATATTTATTTGATTTTCATACTTTTTAATCTGAGAAGTGTCTATTGATTTCAGGGGTTTATTTTTAGATTGGGTCTTTAAATTTGGCGGGGGGGGGGTCCTGATATTTTGAGTTCCTTATGTATCCTAGATCTTAATCCTTTGTCTGAAGAGTAGCTGGTAAAAATCTTTATCCATTGTATAGATTGTTGGTTTATTCTGTTGGTGGTTTCTTTTGCCAAGATAAAACTTTTTAAATTTGATGTGATTCTAGTTGATGATTCTTTGTAGTATTTCCTGTGTGAAAGGGGTTTTGCTCATCAAGTCTTTGCCTCTATCTATGTCTTCAAGAGTTTTACCTATTTTTTTATTTACAGAGAAAAAAAAACATGTAGAAGCTAGAGATAATACAGAATTTCAAAAAAAAGATAAATAGTAATAAATCACTAGTTAATAAATTACATATTGTCCTCTTAGAAATAGTTGTTCAACTTACAAAATTAAAGCTTACAAAGTAGATATTCAAACAGTGAGACTGTAAACAGCTATGCATGTATGAGTCTCTACATGTATTTCTATCCTTTCTGTATTAGAGAGAAAAATAAAACCTAGAAAGACCAAACAAAACAAATTCCTATGAAAACATGAAACCAAAAAGTCATATAAAACCACAGCACAAGGTGATCTACAATGATTACTGTGTTGTTTCTTATTATCTTCAATAGAATTGTCTACATCATCAGGCACAACTGAATATAGCAGTATAATTGAATATAGCAGTACATATTAGTAAAAATAAAACACTGTAGACAGTATAGAACTTTAAAGGTAGGTAATAATCAAACCAGAATGGATATTCTAGTGAATCTTGTCATCTTCAGTGTAGTGGCCTATACTCTTAGACTTGATACTATCAATCATAGCAGCTTTAAATAAAACCTATCAATACAAAACAGCAATATAACAAACCAGATTTGATTACGATCAGTCATGGTATAACAGTGTAAGTTGTACAGAGCTTCAGATTAAGTTAATAGGAAATTAAGGATGACTGCTGTACTATACCCTGCTATTTTCAGGATAACTGTCTGTGTCCTCAAATCTAGCACAAGTAGACAGACTGGAACAGAATATAATCCATCTAAGCAGAGTAATGTGGGTTTTAAATCCTAGTACACTATTAACAATATAGTGTATCAAGGCCATCTATGTTAGAGATTCTAGCCATCCTTCTCTGCCTCATTTTTGCTATGGTATTTTTCTGCTTTTGTTTGTCTACTTTTCTCCTTCATTCTACTGCCTGCTCTGTTCATTGAGGCCTTTCTGCCACTGTTCCTAAAATCCTCATATTTTTTTCTCTCTCTCTAGAATAGAATGTCCTTCAGTATTCTCTGTAGGTTTGAATTGGTGTCACAAATTCCCCCAGTTCCTCTTTGTCATGGAAGCATTTTGTTTTTCCATTAATATCTAGTGACAGTTTTGCAGGGTACATCAATCTGGGATGCAGGTTATTTTCTTTCAGGGCTTGAAATACTTCAAGCTCTTCTTGATCTGATGGTCTATGTCGAGAAGTCAGATGTGATTCTGATGAGCTTACCTTTATAGGTAATCTGTTTATTTTCTCTGATGGCTTTTAATATTCTGTGTTTATATTGAATTTCTGGCATCTTGATTATTCTATGTCTGGGTGTAGCTCTGTTTTGGTTGTAGGTGGCTGGAGTTCTGTATGCCTCACATAACTGAATGTCATTTTCTTTTCCCATGCTTGGGAAATTTTCCTTAATTATTTTCATGAATAGCCTTTGTAATTTGCCTGTTTGTATTCCTGCTTCTTCATCCCCATTTCTTATTTTTATAGATTCTCTTGTTGTCTTCTAGTCTTTGTATTGTTACTGCCTGTTTCCTTGTTATTTTTAAGAGATCTTTCCTTTCATGATCACACATTGCAAACTTGTCTTCAAGTTTTGATAGTCTATCCTTAGTTTCTTTTAAGAAGTTTTGCCAGCTTTCAATGGAGTTTTTAATTTCCTGGTAGTCTCTTTGAATCCGCTTCATATATTCTATATTTTCTTTATATTCTTTATCTAATGTTTCTCTCCTTTTTTTGTGTTCCTCTCTTCTTCCATCTGTGTCTTCCTGAGAGATGTTTAACATTTCTTTTCTTAATCTACTTATATCTTGCTTTATCTGATTTAATATTTCAGTTTTGAGCTTGTCTACAAGGTCCTGAGGATATCTCTTAATGTCCATTGAAGCCATGTCTGATGTTACATGTTTGCTGCCCTCAGTCTCTTTTGTTTTTCCCTCTCCTGGGTCAGTGTTCTCAGGGTTTTGGTTGGGGGCTTTTTCTTGCTTTTCTCTCTTGTCATGGTTTTGGTTTCTTCCACACAGGTGTATAGTGGAGTTCTCAGCCCCTTTCCTTGTTGGTTTTGGTTCTTCTGAAGCACACTGGTGAGGGATTTCTGCACTCACTGGTTTGCTCTTATCACTGAGCTGCAAGCAGGGGCTGTGTATGCTGGCCCCTCCCCACCAGGCCAGTCAAACTTCAGAGGTCTTCACCATGTTAGCGTCTGCTAGGCATAAGGAATTGATTTGGGACTGCTTATTGGGTCCTGGCCAGGGCTGTGACCCAGTCCAAGCAAATCCTACGAATCTGCTCTGGGGAGGGAGCAACCAACTGAAGTCAGTGTTGTTCCTAGTTCAGGCTCTTCCTGCCCGATTCCAACATGTCGCCCATTTAGTCACACCCTTCCTGTGTGTGGGGGTCTTATTCCTAGCACTGACCATGGATTAATGAAGGTCCCTTCGCTGGCTCTGTTCTCTGTTGGGCTCACCAACCTCTAACTTCAGTGTGGCTGTGGCTCCTGTGAGTGGTGGTGGGAACGAGTTTGGGTGACTCAGCTGGCTGGCACAAATTCAGGCTGGAGCAAACTTGGCAGGTTGCAGAGAAAGTGCTGTGTCCGGTAATTTTAGCTTTTCCAATTGTAGCCCCGAGACTGTGTGTTTGACAAGCTTTTTTGGTTTTAATTTCTTCCTCTGTCAAGAGGATCCATCTCCCTCTGTCTGGATCTCTCTAGGATGTTTTATTCTGGCATATGAGTTGTTTCTCCCAGGAGGCTTTGTATTGTGTTGCTCACTGATCAGCTGTCTTTAGCTCCTTTTACCTATTCTATCTTCTAGCAGATTAAGTATTTCTGTTATAATATTTAGATCTTTGATCTAGTTTATGGTGAGAGGTAAGTATCTAGGTTTAATTTTTGTTGTTTTTGCATCTTCTATTCTTTTCCATTGATCCTAAAGTTAGTTCTTTTGCCAGCACCATGCTTTTATCACTATAGCTTTGTAGTATAACTTCAAATTGGGTGTTATTATGGCCTCTGGCTTGCCCTTGTTGCCCAGAATTGCTTTTTCTATTGAAGTTCTTTTTTGGTTCCATATGAATTTTAGGATTGTTTTCTCCAGTTCTGTGAGATATGCTATCAGTATTGCATTAAATCTGTGTAAAAATTATGGAACTATGACCATTTTCACTATATTTGTTCAGCCTCAAAACAGCAAATATCTTTCCATTTGCTGATATCATCTCTGATCTCTATCTTTGGAGTACTGTCAGAAAAGAGAATTTTATACTTCTGGTTGAAGTGTCAATTGTAAAACTGATTTGGAAAAATAGTTTTATATTTCTTACAAAAGGAAGATGATATGTATACTAAAAAATCAGCTCTACACCTTGGTGAAGTTCACATGTATGCACTAGGAAACACATCAATGTTCATAGCAATGATATGATTAAGAATCAAAAAGCTCTAGAAACAAGCCAAATCCATATCTTCATTTACAATTGATAAATTGTATAGCATTCATAATGTAATAATAGTGTGGAAAATAGATGTTTAGTTACATGTTAGAGATGAAGTAAAACTGAGTAATAATTATATACAGAATTTCATTTATGTAAAATTGAAAAACAACTAAACAAGATATGGTTGGTAGAAAATTTGTATGTTTAAACTGAGAATAAACAAGGAATGAGGGAGGGCAATAACTAACATAAACTAACATGATAGTGGCTGCCTCTGGAGAGAGAGATGCCATTGGGTAGAGGAAATGACAAGGTGGCTTTGAAAAACATTGAGATAGGGGTGGGTTCATCAAATATACACTGTATTTATACCTGTTTGATATAAATTGAGATAACACACTAAGTAAAATTATACATGCTAAGTAAAATTATAATTGGTAATAAATACTTGAATATTTGTTGTCTTATTTTTCCCCTTTATTCTTGAATGATAGCTGAGTATTTCATTGTAGGTGGAGAATTCCATACACATGTAATCACACATGGACATTCAGTTATCCTTTGGTATCTGTGGTGAAAACTCTTTGTGAAGAAAGCTAAAATCCACAGATGCTCCAGGCCTTTGTATAAAATGACTTAGCAATTTTGTGGAATGTATGTATATCTTCCTAGGCACTTTAAATCATCCCTAGATTATTTATAATACCTAATGCAATATAAATGCTATGTAAGTAGTTGCTACATTGCATTGCTTAGTGAATCATGACAAGAAATAAAGATCAACACATCTAAAGTATGGATTTTTTTTTCTGAATGCTTCTTGTCTGTCTTTGGTTGTGTCTTTAGCTATAGAACCCATGTATATGGAGGGTCAACTGTACTTTAATTTTATTAAGGATTTTTATTGAATTGCAAAGCATCTAAATCATTTCTAAGTGTACACTTCAGTAGCATTATATATGTTCATATTGGTGTTGATCTTTAGAACTTTTTATTTTATAGAACTAAAACACTTTGCTCATTAAAGAACTTTTCTCATTCTTTTTCCTTGTACTCCTGGCAATCATTCTATTGTGATTCTGTGAGTTTACTTACTGTGGTACTTCTTGTAAGAGGAATCATGGTATTTATATTCACCTTTCTTCCTACACATAGTCACCACTTTTTCCTAAAACAAAGCCTCCAACCCTTTCCAGTCACACATCATGAGCAAAACTCCAGATTTCTCTGATATTCATTGGCCAACAATGACTTTATGGTGTCTGGCAACTCATGTAGTTAAACATAAGAGCATTTCTGGAAATTCCTTAGTTGCGAACGGTCTCATAGGAATCCCATGATACCACAAATTATTTGGCCCCACCTGTTTGTGATAGTGCTCTGTATCACTTTCTCTCATCTTAACAAAAGCACAAAAAAATCCTTTTGTTTTACTTTAGTCTCTTTTGCTCTCAGCTCTTGCAAGGCCAAGTATACTTTCTTAGTCACTTTCCTCACCACAGGGAAAAATACCCTTAACTGAAAAGAGAGTTTTATTTGAGCTCATGGCTTTTAGAGAATTTGGTACAGAGTTGGCTCGCTCCAAGGCAGGAAGGGAATGGTGAAAGAGTCTGGCAGAGGAAAGCTGTTCATATTATTGTGGCCAAGAAACAGCGAAGGAAGGCATGAGGGAGACATATCTTTCTAGGTGAGGATAACCAGGCCCATCTCCTAATAACACCCCCAGCTGCTGTATTCATTAGTAGATGAATTCACTGATGAGTGTATGTCTCTGCAATCCAATCACCTCCCCTAAACCCTGCCTTCTGAATGCATGAGAATTTTGCTGGATGTACTAAATCTAAACCACAACACATGTTTAGCAGTTTCTTTGAATGGAGGTAAATACTGATCTCCTCTGTGTCATGGATTCCCTCAGCAGGGTTGTTTGTATCCCCAGTGTGTGCATTTGATAGGGTAATTCTTTCTGCTTCACATTTTTTTATTTACCTTAGTGCACACTTGGTGTGTGTATAGTTGGGTCAGAGCAGGTTTTAGTTCCAGCTGCCTCTCTGTGCCTTTGGCCACGTTGCCAACTCTGCTTTGGGTTGTGATTTCAGAGTCCTTATTGATTTCGCCAGATGCTCTCCCTGATCTGGCTCAGCTCTCTCAGAATTTCTTACCCTCTGCCCAGTATTTCAAATGTGTATGAACCCTGATTGTGGACAAGGTTAAAATCCTGCTTCTACATAAGGCTTTACCTTTGACTCTATGTAAAATAGTTATATAAAAGTAAAGCATAAGAGACATCCAGTTTCTCATGGGAAGAGGTGTCATCTTGATCTATAAACCAGAATACCTGAATTTCAGCTTTTCCCTAAACATGATAATCTAATAGTACTCTAGTCATGGTAGTGAGGCGAGGCACTTACTGCAGTTATTTTCTTTTTGAGACAGGGTTTCACTGTGCAGTTCAGGTTGGCCTTGAACTCAGTTTGTAGCCCATCCTGGCCTGGACCTTACAGTGATCTTCTTGTCTCAGCCTCCTGAGTACCAAGATTACAGGTGTGTACCACAATACCTAGCTACAATTATTTCCAGTAAGCCAAAATGTCACAAAAGAATACTTGTATGACTGAGAAAGAAAATGATGAAAACAGTGATTGAAAAACTTCCCTATATCAACTTATCAAATAATTTTACTTCTACATGGTTACACATCTTCTATAGTGCAGCCAACACCACATGTACAGCACGTAGAGCACAGACCACCAGCTGTGACAGTTTGGCTGGAAGTGTGGCTTTGGAGTAATGGGCAGAACCTCTCTGGATAAGCTTCAAACTTGGGCCTCACACGAAACCAAACATTAACTTAGGAAAATGAAAACCAAGTTGTTTTGAGCTTCAAATACTAAATCCTTTTTTGTTTTCTTCATCTTGTGTGTAAGATTCACCCAGATCAGTTTGTAAACTCCAGCCTCTTTTGGCTTTTATAAGATCAGAAGCATGCTAAGAATTTTATGATATGGAGACTGTTACCTAGGGCTTTTGTATTCCGGGACAGTTGAAGGGAAAGGAGCTGGCTCAGTGATTACCTGCTTTTATTTTTAAACCTATTTTTCTCCTACCTTCTCTCACATTATGCTCCCCATGCTGCCATAAAGATGACAAATACACATGATGCTTAACTTTGTTTGTAGGGGTAAAAAAAAAAAGACAATAAATATTCGCCCAAGAGACTGCTGAGCAATCAGTTAGGTTAGGACCACAAATAGACATCTAGTCTTAAGGAAGTTTTCCTAATGAGCATAGGGTTGGCAAGTGTAAGGTCCTGAGTTTGATTCCTGTTACCAAAACCCCAAAGTTTTTCCTAATGAAAAACACCCAAAATAAACTCTGCAGAGAAGAAAAGAAATGAGGGATCCACACTTCCTTATATTCTCTATATCCAAAATGTTGGAGAAGGGTGAAGGATTACTTACATAAGCATAGTTTCCACAAAGGCAGAATGTTGATTAACATCTGGCAAAATAAAGAAAAGTTCCAGGAAGACAAGTGAAGAAATGTGGGTAATCAGTCATCCAAAACTTACAATTTTTCAAAGTACCATTTAAAAGAAAAAGGTTTCGTTATTATAGAACAAAATTGTAAAATATTGATAAGCTAACAAGGAAAACATTTCCCTCTGGTATATTCTTTTATAATTATTTAACAATTTAGTTGGTCTATTTGAAGTGAAATCTTCGAATTATCAGCTTTATCAACAATTGACTTTTGTAACTATTTGTTGGGCAATGAGAACAGAGGAGGAGGAAATTGTTTTTATTTAATCCTATTTTATATTTTGCAATTAATCATAAAACATTGTGTATTTAAGAGGCGTGGAAGGAGTAAATTTGGGAATATGATGGCAATTCTTTTAAAGTGGTATCCCAATTTCTTAAGGCCTCTGGGCTCTATATTTCTTAGGCAATGAAAAATTTGCTACTTGAGCAATTCTTTGGGAAGGTCTGGGCTTTAGTCCAAGCACCTGCAGGGCTGGCTTATGCAAAACACAGAAATACAGGTAATTTATCTCTGGCACTCTCCTGCTCATTGTCCCTGGTTTCTTGCTGTGCTTCAAACATCAAAGAGTGTCCTGCCATTTGTAAGTTGTCCTTACCTCCCATTGGAGGGGAGTGAACATGACTCCTCCTTTAAGAATAATTTTTTATAGGAGCCCCTTAGACAGAAAAGCCTTGCTTAAGAAATTTCATCTATCCATTCATTCATTTATTCATTCTTTTTTCCCATAATGACTAGGTAGTAAGTAATAATGATTTAATATTTTCCAATCACATTAAGGAATAGTTCTAGGCACTGCCTGTGTATTACAAGCTCATTCTGCCATGCAACAATTCTATAACACAGGAGGTATTATCTCATTTTTTGCATGAGTTAACAAAGACCATTCCTGGCCACTTGAACCCATATACTTATGAATGGTTCCATGTAACTTCCCCATGGTCCCAGGGTTATTAGGTGATTGACACGCGAGGGAATCTAGCTCCAAGGCTACCCACTTTCTGCTTCTGTATCCGGCAACGTGAGAGTTGCTGGGGGCTGTCATCCAAAGCCATAATCATTTTTAGGAGTTCCTGTCTTGCTTTTGACACCACATTTCAGTGTGACTTTTGTGAGTAAAGGGGACAGGCCTCAGGAGACTATTAGATACATCTTTAATGACACCTTTAACATAAAGATAGGAGAAACTTTGATGAAGGGTGATTTGTGTGTAACTAAACTACTTATCATCCTAATCTTACTGTGTATCTGCTTTTTTAAAAATGATGCAAAGTTTAGTCTTCAGGGTTGTTTTGAGTTTGGATAAAGAAATACAGGTAGGAAAAAGACAAGGAAAATTATAATTTTAAAATTGTATTCTTAAGAAAAACTGCAGCTTCAGGACAAAGTTATCAAGCTTTTTTCTCCAAGAAACAAATGCCCTGAAAACCAACCATCCAACCAAAACACTGAAAGATTTTAAAACCTTGACCTGTGCTTTTAACTTTAGAGATGAGTTTTTCCCTTATGAATGGGCAACTCCTTACCTGTGAAAGGGCAATTGCATTTCACCTGTAAATTGAACATATGCATCTCTATCCCCAAAACCACATAAATACACCTAGCCCAAGATCACAATGTGCCCTTCTCTCTAGAGGGCTGCCATCTGTTCTGTTTGAGTATCTACACTGATGAATTTCTGCCTAGCACATCTCCTTACGCCTCTTCCAGCCATGTCTTTGATGGAAGTTAGTGAACCTACACCTGCACTGTGGGTGGGGTGAATCTATGTCCCCCATTTCCACTTCTGATGACTTCTGCAGACCCTGCTGGGTGACTGCTTCATACAGGTGCTTCAAAATAATGAGTTTTGAATTTTCTGAAGTCAATATTTCTTAGATGTTTATGAAGCAAATAATTAAAATTGCTGCAAACAGATCAATATTTATGAGATCAAGGTTCCATGCACTAGTTATTTCAGTGTTGAAACTTTTGCCTCTGGTAATCATTTTCCAGAAAATACAAGTCCATGTGTTCAAAAAACTTTTTGTGGATGCTCTGCTTTGATTTCACATTCTTGCCTAAGAAAGGAATTGATAGGATGCAGTTGGTTGACCATGTTTCTTAGCCCAGGCTACATAGTTTATTACCTGTAGAATAGGTAATAGGTAATCTGAATGGCAAGGCCATTCAGATTTGCTGATTTAATTGGTCTAATGGAGAGCCCTTACAGTAGAAATTTTTATAAACACTGCAAGGAATATAGTTATGTTGAACATTACTACATTAGAGTGTAAAATGATTTTTTTCTCACTGTCTTCCTTTATACTGTCATGCCATTCTCAGAATAATGCTTTAATTAATCAAAAGCTATTTTTAAAAAAACTGAGTCAAGAAATAAACCCAAGTGGAAATGATTTTTATGTTATCAATAATTTTATGCTTTGCTCATTTTTAATATTCAAGGCATAGCTAAATGTCACCATTAGACTAAAAATCAAACTACGGCACAGCTGTGTTAATGAGAACAGATTAAAGCTTTAGTCTTATTTGGGTTCCTTATTTTGAGCCAGGCTTTTGTATTTTTTTCCCTGTTCTCATTCTCTCCTTCTCATGTACTTCTCCTTTTACTTCAACATTTTCTTGGTATAAAAAAGCCTGACATTGTGTGGTTTCCTCAAAGTCTTTCATGGGTGCCAGAAGACACACTTTACATTTCTTATCTGCAAAAAGACAAAGTAAGGAGAAAGGAAGATTAAAAATAAATTTTAATGATACAGACCCTCCCTTTCACATTTAATCTGTGCTTGAAGATATTGTGATCCAAGTTATGAAATATGTTATTGTTTCAGAGAGGGCAGCTGCTCAGATTCACTCTCAGAAAGTTCAAATTGAACTCTATGGGATATGGAACAGGAGAAATTATTTACTATGTATTCCACTGCCAATCCTTTCTCTGGGCTGAAAAGAATATACATTTGTATTCCTGTTGTACTCTGCTGTGCTCTTCCATCTTTCACCATCCCTTAGGATAGGGGAGAGTTGGAAAGAAGGAAGGAGATGCTTGCTAAGCTCCCAAGTCCTGGCAGAATGAATAATGTGAATAAAATGCATGCTTAGCTCAACAGTCTTTAAGTGGTATGGAGGTAAATAGTAGACAGTAGTTTTTCTGTAATGCATTTACTTTGCTTCACAAGTGTAGGTAAGTGGATATATAACATCTTTACACAGGAAATACTTTTTGTGTATTTAAATTTAAGGAAAAGCAATTTATGCAATACAATTATATAAAGTCCTAGAATATGACTTAAAACAATAATTTTCTTCATCATTACTATAAATGGTTAAAAAGTTTAATGATTAAATAGTTCTATCATGAATTTTTCTGACTGATTATGCACAGTTACCTCCATCAAGAAAACAAAAGTAAAAAAATTAGTAAGTTGCTCTGATAAATATCACCATCTGAAAAATTTTCAACCTTGTTTTAATAGGATCTTGAAAATGAAATGGATATTTATGAAGGTGTTACTTTGTACCTTTCCTTTTAATATGTTTAACAGAGAAAGTATTGACCATAATAATTGTCAAGTCATAACACTGAAAGATGTTTCCAAAAATGATTAGCACACTCTATAACTACTATTTTCATTTAAAATAATAATCACTATTTTTTATTGTGAACCAGTGCTTTGTGTATTTTTTTAAAAAGTGGAATAGATAATAAAGAAAACTGAATACCATTTTGGTGGAAAAGTTTGCTTTCTGAAAAAGTATTTTCAACCTGCCTTAAAAATTGCTGCCAAGGCCATTATTTTTCACCTAATGAAAGACCTCCCTGGACTCCTAATGAATATTACCGTTCTCCAGTGCAGTGTTCAATAGTGACTTGTGGACCGTGCTGGTCCAGACTCGAAATTCATCAATGCCTGTCTTGTTGGTAAAATCATTAGGAAGCAATGCATTATTAAAGAGTTTTTTAGACACGTAGGATTTGGAATTGCTATTGATAACAAAGGTGACTAATGTTTTCCTGCAAAGTAGCCATAGTGGAAAGCCATGCATCTAAAGCTCCAGGTGGTTCTAAGAGCCTAGAGTGAAGTGTGTAACTACTTGTACCTAGGTAGGAGGTTTGAGTGATTGTTGCTATTCTATCCATTAGCTACAGACTTGTAAAAGTTCATCAAATGATGATGGCATGCCCAGGAAATGTTGAATTTTTTTCACGTAAAAAACTTGTAGTGTTAAGATATTTTATTTACATGAGTTGTTTTGTCTTTAAGAATACAAGGTCCATTGGTCAGAGGGTAAGTAAAGCTCTTTAGTTGCTGAATTCTGAAATCTGTTGGTTTTATTAGTACTCGATAAGGAAAGGGAACATATCTAGAAAAAACCACAATCAGCTTCAAATGTCACATTGTGTTTTCCAAGACACAAGATTATTTCTTGTGCTATGTCTGGTGTTTTGCACATATGGCCTGATCACTTCAAAGCTTATTCTAGTGATGTTAACAACATTTTCATTATAGTCAACTTAAAAATACCATCTTTATATTTTCGTATGGAATAACACTGAAAGTGAAGGATTTTGGTTGGTTTTTTAGCTATGCTTTATTTTAATGTTTATAGTTGAAATAGCTTTTTACTGTATCTGAAGAACGTCTACCCTAAATGTGATTATTAACTGACCTGGGATCAGTGAAGACAAATCAGACAGTTCAATAAAAAGCTTCATTATTAAAGTCTTTGAGTTGTTTTTGAAGATTAGGGAAACATTAGCAGACAGAATGTTGCTTGGAGGATTCTATGGAAGTAGACACTAAATTCCTCCAACATGTCTGGACATAAAACCAGGAAACTTTAGCTATGCAAAGTGAGAAGTTGGTGAATGGTGGGAGTTGGAAGAATATTCCAGCCACTTCTTGATTCAGATGACTTTAGTTTTCAGTCTCATGTTACTTAGAAAGTAGAACTACAGTTGTAATTGACACTGTTTTTAGCTTTTAGCTCTGCCAGGCTCTGGTTGAACACTTTATATGTACTAATTTAATGTTTACAAGAGCTCTAGGTAAGGCAGAAGTTTTGCTGTCTTTTAAAGGAGAGGACTGAGGAATGATGATGTCACAATGTGAGCTCAGCTAAAATGCAGTGAGGCTGTAGTCTATGCCCTTAATCCCTGTCTCCTGCCCTGTTACTGTTGTTGGGCTCTGGGTTGTGGAGGGAGATAAGAAATTTAACATGAATAAGGAAACTGATGGGTGTTTTTAAAAAATTGCAAGCTTACAAAACTACCTTGTGGCAAAATAAAGACTAGTAGGGCATGGTGGTGCATGCCTTGAAATCTCAGTACTTGGGAGCCTAGACTACATATGAGGCCCTGTATCAAAAAAACAAACCAAACCAAAACAAAAAAACCCTAGCATTCAGGTCTCCTAAGGTTGTAGGTGATTATGCTTGGGGACACAGGTGGGATGTGGGGCTGGGAATGTGACTTGCCCCTTTGTCTGTAGTGTGAGAGTTAAAAGACCTTATTTAATACTGTGACTACTTCTGTGGCTATCCAGCCTGGCAAAGCAGGATAGTGTAGCCCACCTGAGATTTGACTGCTGCTTTGAACAAATGGTAAATAAAATGACCTGTAAACATTTTCACTTCTAAAAATCTGTGTTAAAAATTAAGTTGTGTATGTGTTTATGTATCTTTGTTAATCTCAAGTTTTCAATTGTCATGAATTGGTCACTTACATAAAAGAGAATCTTCAGATTTTCAATTGGTGGGAAATTTTATTTGAGAAAGAAGGAGGGATTCAATTTTAAGGAGAACTTTGTGTTGTGACTGTCTTTTCCTTTAATGGATTATACTGAAATTCAGTTTAACAAAGAAAATTACCGATTGTAAATACAAACAGCATTAATTTCTTTTAAAATGTATTTATTTTGTGGATTGAATCCAGGGCCTTCACATGGAGCTATGTACCTCGCCTTTTTTATTTTGTGAGACAGGTTCTCACTAACCTGTCAGACCATGTTTGAACTTGGAATTCTCCAACCTCAGCCTCTCAGACTACTGTAGTTACAGAATTATGTCACCATGCACAGTTTATATTTAAAAAAAAAAAAACCTTTAGTAGTGAGAATTGAACCTAAATTATTTATATTTAGGTAATGTAGCAAATACCCAGAAATTTTAACAGAAAAAATCCTCCCCCATCTTGCTTTCATTCTTCTCATAACATTTCTCAGCATTTAGAAAAGTGTAACACCTTTAAGTGTAGACTTGGGCATTGCTTCCCACTTGATCACGTGCATTTCTGTAAAGAGCTCAGGTCAGCAAACTCTTTCTGAAAAAGGGCTGATAAATACATTAGGCTTGGTTTCTGTTGTGTTATTCAACTCTGTTCTAGCATAAGAGTAGATATAGTGTGATGCTGTCCTAATAAAGTTTAATTTACAAGGCAAATAGCTGAATTTAGACCGAATGTCACAGTTTGCTAACTCTTTATAAGAAACCAAATCCTATTGTATAGTAAAAATTCTATAGCTACTCATTAAGTTAATGAGCTGAAACAATTACTTTATTCATATTTTTATTGAAAGATACACAATAGAAATTCTAATAATTTTTCATGTGTTTTCAGTGTTTTCTTGGATCATGCAATTACCCAGACAGTTCCTTTCTGCAGGACCTCATTTATCTAGCATTTGGCCTTGTGGTCATCTGCTAAGCTTGGATCAGCTTCCTATTTGCTTTTAACAAGAGTCCTTCTCTTGGTTTTCTGCCCTATCTTAAAACCTATTTTTTTATGAACAGTTTCTCATTGATTTTTTTTCTGACATTTCCACCTCCTAAGCTTGTGTTATTGCCCCAAGAATCATGTTCTTGGTTTAAATGTTCCTTTTGTGTAGAATACTGAGCTTTAGAACTACCATATATACCTCTGTGATTCAAATAAATTTACAGACAGTAACCTTTTGAGACTTTGATTTAGGCTCTATTTTTGTGTTTAAATGCCTTGTTCATTTTTCTTTTGAGAAAATAGGAAGAAAAATAATTAAGAATGCAGTTCTAAATTGGTGTGTTCTTTAATAATTTTCATTTTTTTAAATTACAGAATTAAGCATAGAATGAAAGAGGATCTAGAAATGTATGAATAGTGCTTTCTTTCTAAATTTTCAGGTTAAGTTGGCCCAAACTCAAAAATAATTTGTTAAAAATATTCAGTTTTTAATTTGATTTTTCCTTATTTAGATGCTAAAGTTAGTCCATTAAAATTTCATAGATATCAAAAGTGAACAGAATACTCCTAGGATAGAGAGAATGATGGCAAGCAAGAAGCAGCAGTATTGACGATATTTGTGTTGGTCCCCTTCACTCCCAAAAGGTGCAGAAGTGACATGATGGGGGGGGGGGTTGATAAATGCTAATCAAGCATCAGGTTGCGTTGTGGCCAAGGAACACTGAATTTAGGGAATGCACAAGTAATCCAAAAAGCTTGCTGTCTATCCAGAGGCATCGGTTATTTCATCCATCAAGGCTGCTGACTGTGAACATATGTTGAGAAATGAACCGGAGCCAGTGATCATGGAGGACTTCAAACTTGACCTGGAGGAAAGCAATAGACCTGCAGAGGGTGGCGGTCTCCTAACACTAGTGAGACGGGTAGCAAGAAGGTCATGAGACTGGTGTGGAAGAGCATGAACTTGGCAAATAGTTAATTCCTGGAGCAGTAATGAAGATTAGAAAACCTTACAGTATCATACAGGGTCTACTGAACTCCAAATAGTTGTTTCCTGGAGATTCTACCAGGAAGTGAGTACTTGCATATTTCATCTGATTATTGCTTTGCTCTTAGGTAGCAAAGTTTAAAACACACTTCACTGAATATAGTTTCTGATCAAATAAAATTATATTCAGAATAAACACTTGAACTTTCACAATTCAGATTCCCTGTAATTCTTAAGTCCATAGCTATGAGATCCCTTGACCTTGAAAATTATTTACTAAAAATATTTATTCCTTTTAACAGATCATTGTCAATACAAAATTCTTTTTAAAATTTGACACACCACATTAGAAGTGGTTTGTAATACTGATAAGTTATTAAAAAATTAGCATATAATATATTTAAGAAGTACAGAAATTGGTGTGAAGTTGATGAACTGTGGATTTTCTTGGTATTAGTGATGATATCAAAATATCCTTTGTTATTGCTCAATCTGAAACTTGGCTTGACTTATGAAACTAAAAATGAGGGAAAGCTTTTTGTTTTTAAATTGTAACCCAGATTTTTTTTTTTTGGTACTAGGAATCGAACTCAGGACCTTGTGTTTGCTAGGCATTTATGCTGCTAAGTTATATCCCTGGCTATCCCAGATATTTAAATGTGAGTATGAAAACATGAAAAAGACAAATTAAATTTTCTCATTCATATCTGAGTAAAAAAGAGCAAAACTTCGCGACATATAAAGGTAGAAGCATATGAAAATCTTCTCATAGAAGCTCTGACAGGGTAGCAGCTCTTTGAACAATAGCATTTTGAGTCATCACTTTTTTTATATTGATTGGATAGAAATGGTAAAACTAATGAGCAAAACAAGGTATGTTTTAAATTTTGAAATGACAGTTATACCTCAGGAGAAAAATTTAATTACTGTTTAGTTCTTAAGTGTTGATGACTAATAAAAACTTGGTCTACTCTAGCACTAGAAGCAATGTTTAGGTATTCTTTTTCACATAATTTTGAGTTTGAGAAAGAATGGGCTTGGAATGCTAATGATTTAGAGTTGGTCTAATAGAGTAAAAGGAACCAATTCCACAGTGGCTATATTTTTAATTTTATAATTTTAACAGGTATGAAATACAAATATTTGTTAGAAGTTTACAATAAAGGGTGAAAATATGTATACATGATAAAACTAATATGAGCTCTATTAATATGGATAATAATGAACTATAAGAATTGAGATACTCAGAAAGATGGATGTAACTCAGTACATTAATAAGCCACAGAAGAAATACTGTTTTGTGGTACCAAAAAAGTATTGAGTCTAGAGCCCACTAAGCTACATTGACAGGCCTTTATTATTTCTTTTAATATAATGTTTCCTTAAGGTGCCAAGGTACTTGGATTGGGTTAAATTTGGGATCCTTCTGCCTTAACCTCTCAGAGTGCTGGAATTACAGCTAAGAGAGTGGGAAATAAAAATTAAAATAGATCATTTGAGGGACCAAGGGTAATAGGGTGCTAAGAATTCAGGAGATGGAGAGAAAGGGATGGAAAGAAACCAAGAGGCAGACTTCCTAAGGAAGCAGGGTAAGCCGATTCAGGGCTGTGAAAGTTTATTACCAAAAGGCAAGCTTCAAACAGATCTGAATGTCCTGGCTGTCTAGCAGCTCCACCCTATAAAAGGACAAAGCCAGAATTAATTTTTCAGGACCTCCCATGCATGAATTGATGCTTACCTTAGCTCTAATTTATAGGCTAAGACTTAACCCCCTACTAATCATGTTGTTTTGGCCTGGGATCTGGAGCCTTTGTTGAGGACTTGTATGCAATTGCTGTCTGCCTACAGCAAAAGCATTGTTTTAAATTTGACTTTATTTCCTGCTTTCTCCTGTAATATTGTATTTAGTCCCTGTCTATTGTGTTCCACAGCTACTAGTCACACTGAGCCCCACCTTAATCATGATGCATCAAACTAGAGCCATGGAAGGCTAGTTTTAATAATAAAATTCAGATTTTCCTGTATTAATGCAAGCTGTCTTGGACATCTCCAACACTTTATAAGACAGGCCACTTACCTGCAATATGCAAAGGAGTAAATAAGGACACAAGATCAAATGTCCTCCGAAATGTTCCTTTAAAATAGGAAGCCTTAAAAAATATATGAAGCCTTATTACACATAAATTTACCAGTGAAAAGTTGGAAAATGGCTATGGTTTAAAATTCAGTACTTAACAATCTGAATAGCCTTATCCTTGCCACTCCATATATTTCCTATTTGGCTTTTCAAAGTCCCTCAATTAAAAAGTTTTAATATAAACTGGAGAAAATGACTGCTTCCTAATCTTTCTGAAGCCTACTCAGAATAGGATGAAACATAGTATTTCTGAAATGATTTTAATGTTAGCCTGTTTTGAGGCAGATAATATTTGTAACTGTCTTCAACTGCCCACTTGGATGATTATATATCTTGTGACAAAATAGCGTAATATTTGATGGTACAAATTTTCAGAAAGAGAACATGTGTGTTATTTCCTTTAATGTAGGCTTTTGACAAATAGGATAAGCAAATATTTCCTCAGATAATAATTTGTCTTGTAAAAGTCTGATTTTGTTAAAAATATTTGTTGAATTTCCTTTATATAAAAGTGACTTAGCCATTTTTCTCAAATGCATTTTATACACAATGTACTTTGGAGGTCCCTATACATCCTCTATCTTAGTATTTCTTTACAGGTTTGCTCACTGATGGAATGACTCATTGAGCAGCTTCGAGTTACATTTAGATTTCCTGTTGGTTTATAATATAAACGTCCTCTTCAATAAAAATAAGGAAAATATAGAGATATTTTTTCATAATGTTAGAGTTTTTTGGTCCCATAGATTTTCTAATTCTGTTCCACCACTAGAGCTTTTAAACATACTTTATTCACTGAATTACACATGCTAAGTAGCCCAAATGCCTTAATGTCTTACCAGCATCACCAGGCAGCTGGACCATCTGGTGGTAACACACTCAGTGAAAACTTTACACAAAGTTATTTGGGTCATACAAATATTCTGTGCAATGTTATCTTGACCTTGGTACTATAGTGTTTTGGGTGTTGTCCAGAAAAATTTCTTTTATCAGTGTCTAAACTTGGAATTCTTTGTTATTTATAGGATTTCTTTGCAGACATCCTTCCTTCCTGGTTACTATTTGATGTTTCTCAACCTTCTGATTGTATCCGCATGTACTGTCTTTCGGTGGGTGTGAGGACCAGGGCGGTTTCTTTGGATGGACTAGCTGGAAGCCGGTTCCTTTATTGCTTCTGCTATGAAAATACCCATTTTTCTCCCTGACCTGGCTGCCTGAGATCCTCATCTTACTCCCACTGTGCAGGAAGATGAAAGGATGCAGGGGCCTCAATGTGTTCAGGGAACTATTCTGGCTCTGTAATCAGTGTACTTTCATAGGTCTTTAAAAATTAATTTATAATTTTTATCAAGGGGGAATATACTTGACGCCTGGGTCTCTAGGAGAATATGTCTTAGAAAATGAGTAAACATATATATCTCGAGTAAATATAAACCAGTTCCACTGTAGTAAATCAAGCAAAAATGCCGACTGTTGGATTTATGATGTCCTGGGGGATTTTTTTTTAAAAAGAGGATTTTTCCCATTCCAGTCTTTGAAAAACATAATCCTCTAGATTTAGAAAGATTTGCTGCTGTTTCACAGGGGTCTGAGTTATTAAAGGTCTCTCTAGCACTGGACTGTGGATGTATTTGGGGATAGGTATGTGAATCAGCAAAATTTTTTTCCCCTACTCAATTTTTGCAGTAGATAAAAGCCCAACTTAAATGAATCCAAGCAAAGAAGGAGATTGGAGATGAGCCCAAATTTATTTTAAAAGTCTAATTAAGGACAAGAGCTGTTAGCTGCTTTTTTTCTTTCATCATATAAAATAACCAAGTATTGTACTAAGCAAGCACCCTTAGGGCACTTAGATGTTTGATGACTGACTAAAAATACCAATGACTTTTACTCCTGCTAGGAAATGGAGTCAAACCATCTTTATTTACTTTGGTGTAGGATGAGAGACTCTATAGTTGCAGCTATTTAGCTGTGTGGAGCTGTATGAGTTTAGCAGGATCACATATGAATCTCACGCTATGACTTAGAAGTGAAAGAATAATGTAGTTTGGTCTTCAAAGTACATTTTAAAGATGAGCATAATCTGGTATTTTAAGGAATACATTTGAATTTAACACTTTCTTGGATAAGAATGCCCATTTTACCAGTGTTTCTGCCTGAGATTCTGACTTTCGGAGAAGGGATATGGCCAATAAAATTCTCATGAGGCAGAAGAATTGGAATGCGGGATGTGTCCTTGGTATCCATCCGATAACGTAAGAGGCAATGTCTCTATCCACTTGGGTTCTTTTCCCTGCAGACATTTACAGATGAGTCTTGCAGTTGATGTTACCACCAACCTGTTCTATTCATTGTCTTTTCTGACTCCAGGTCCTGATGTTTACTGTATCTAATAGACCACTGGGCTTCCCTTTGTTACCCATGTCTAGCTGCTGCAGAGATAGATACTTTTTATTCTGGGCCCTCTTTTCAACTTGGGGTTCACAGTATAGAAAGAAAACAGCTGCAGAAAGGGATCCCTGTGTTTCTAGCTGACTGATCAGTGTACTGGGATATATGTATGTCTTCCCGGAGATTGAGAAGGGACAACTCTGCCTTCTCACATATCCCCACCTGTTACTGGGAGCCGTGACTGCTCACCTTATTTTCCTCTCCCCTCTTTTTCCTTTTTTCTCGAGATGAGCAACTATCCTGGTTATCTCAGGACTGAGAAATTTTTCTGGTTACAAGATGGCCAATATTACAACCTAGAATGAACCAGGGCCAGCACAGTGAGATACCTATCTAGCTCACAATAATCTATTGTTGCCAATTAACTGAGGGTTCTTTCACTTGATTCAAATGGAAATCATGCATCCACTAAGTGCAGCTCTGTGGAAAATCCTGATATTACCAGATCAATTACTAATGACTGCCACTGCACTATTTTAATGCCAGCTTGTTCTGGACACCATAGTGTTGACTCTAGCAGGTTTGAGGTCACTGCCTCTAGTCTTCATTAGGTACTGCTCTTTGTGCGCTGCTGCTCTCTGGAGCTCTTCAAAGTTAACAGCATCTAGGAACACCGGAGAAAGTCCTTATTGTAACAGGACCTGTGCTGCAGCACAGGTGGGGTCATACAAGGTAGGGTCCCTCCTAGGCTGAATCCCAAGGAAAACCTGGAAGATACTACTTAGGTAGCACCTTACAGATCTGTTTCAGTAAGGATAAGGGATGAAACCAGGGAATTGTGTGGAAAACTTGCTGTGGATGTTGGCTATGCAAATAAAGGGCTCATATCCCTTCCTTCCTGGGATGCTCCCAGGTGCCCACTTGGTCCCACAAAATGCAGCAATATCAACTGAAGAGACTGGCATGGGGAAGGGCCCCATATGACCTGGAGGCACTCCTAGTGGAGTGGACAATGTAGTTTGATAGCCAAGGAGGACATAGAAGCAATGTTAGTACACTGGGATGCAAAGTAGAGTAAGGAAGGGCAGCCACTAGCCAAGTCACCCAGTGGTCCCATGGTCAGCGCAGGCACAGATGAGAGGTGGGAACTTGTCACCTATTTATTATCTATTTTTTGGAGATCTAAAAGAGAGGAGATTGAAGTCTCCAAACAAAGAAATGTGATGATGAGAGAAATGTTAAATCACCTTGGTTTAATCAGTGCATGCTCTATGCATCTGTTGAAACATCAACCTTAATCCCATTAATATATAATTATGTTAAAATGACCCAGGTAGACAGGTGAATTGGTTCACCACCTCAATTTTAACCTATTGAGTAATTCTCAATAGTAAACAGTATTTTCCCTATTGGCAGAAAGAATTCTAAAAATGTTCTGCATTGTGGCTGAGGAAGCTGAAGCAATATAGCCTGCAAACATTTTTGCTTCAAATGCTTTTCATAAATGTTAAAAGCTAGAAGATTGTCACGCTTCTGGAACTCTCGGTCCTCATCCCAGAAGGGACCACTGAGCCAGCTCTAGTGAAGATGACACATTTAGAGAAATGAAGAAATGTGAAAGATAGCAACATTATATGCAAAACTCTTAAAATTGCAATAAACTTATATCTAATTGAAATAGTAATTTTCAAAGCGAATTTGTATGACAGAATTTTAGTGAGCTGGATCTGGAGTCTGATTAAGCTTCTATGTAATATTGCACATACATACAGGAATAGGTATTTATGTTATATATCTATATGAATAAAAGCCTTTCTTAAAAGTCAGCACACACAATTGACAATGTTTTTTAAAGTACTGCTGAATGGCACAAATTAGGCTTTCCAGAATAATGTGTTTTTTGATTAGCATTTTATACATATTAACTTCTTGCCAAAGCTTGCAACAAATCTTGGTTCTCTCATTCATAGATCCTTACATTTTAAATTAATGTATGTGGGCAGAGAATATTTCTTTCTGGTTTATTTTTTTTTTCTGTCTAGCACCTAGCATAGTTTTGGGTCCTTTTGCAATGTTTGAAAAATACTTTTTGAATTAGGAACTATGCAAAGAAGTTGCAATCTGTTGTTACTTGTACCTGTAGGAATAAAAAAATGTCCTTTGTAGCATGCATACAAAGAGAGAAGCTGAAAAAGAAAATGATGGCAATACTACTATGAGAACTCTGTAATTATTGCTTAAATCATTTCTATTTTGTTAGGTATTTCCTTATCTTCAACATGTGAATAGCTTAATCATTTAGAAAGCACTCAGTAAATACTAAATGAACCCAGTGTCCATTGATGGCAAATATTTAATTATCTGTGGTAAACAGAATAAAATACCCCGCAGTGATATAACTCCTAAATTCTGGAACCTGTGACTTAGCTCTTGTGGTGGAGGTAATAAGATTGTAGACAGAAATGGTGTTGATAATCAGCTGACATAAAAATAGAAAATCTCTTGGATTATCCAGAAAGGCCTAATGTATTCAGAAGTATCCTTATTGGAAGAGGAGGTGGAATAGTTAGTGTTAGAGGGATGCAGTATGAGAGATTTGACTTGAACTTCATATTTGAAAAAATCAGAGTCAAGGAGCAAAGGCATCTAGACAGTGAGAATTTGACTTTTTCTAAAGACAAATCTGATGATTGGGTAAAAAATAAACTGTGCCACTCCTAAAAATCTAAAAATGCTACACAGAATGAAAGAAGTTAAAGATTTATCAGATGGAACAATAAACAGTATGGTAATATTTTTATCAGAAGTCAAATTCAAGGCAAAAATATCAAATGTTAAAGGAGATTATACTATATCAATAAAGGCAATATCTATAAAAAGATAAGTATTGAGCATCTATGTCAGATACATAGCATAGTACTGAAGTATAAAAACAGCAAGCTTTTAAAAGCACAATAATATATGACATCTCATCCTCAGGAAAAGACCACGTGGTCAAAAAACTAAGAGAGAACTGAAAAACTATAGTTAGAAAAGATGATTTTATTGACACTAAAATTTAATGTCTAATTTGAATCCAATAAGCACTGAATATACTTTTTAAGGGCCTGTAAACATTTTCAACACACCAAGGAGTACAATAACAATACATGCTCAAGAAACAAGATAAAGAAATAAAAGTAGAATTAAAAGCCTATAATTAGATTCTGGTTTATATAAGAAATTATTATGTGACATTATAAATTGGCATTGCAAACCGGAGCAGATAAATTAATGAATGGACAATTACTTGCCCACGTGGGAAAAATAAACTGCATACTCAAGTCTATTTATGACAAAAATATTCAGTTAATGAGTTATGAATAAAAATTAAGCATAAAACTGAAAAATATTTACATTATATTGGAGAAAAAGATTGATTCTACATAAGATAATTAATAATCTTCAGAATAACACTTTTGTATTTAGCTACATCAGATTTGAAAGCTTCACTTTCCAGTAAAAAGACAGAAACAAAATAAACTGAAATAAAAAAAACATGTAAAAAAATTCTGTGTAACTACCAGAAAGAATTATCATGAACCAGTAAGTTGCCAATTATCCAACTATAAAATCATCTTAGTATATAAAAAGGCAATTCACAGATAGTAAAACCAAAACCTCATTATAGTTTAATCTACACAGGTATAAATTAAAACAGATTTGAATTTTGTTATAAAGATAATAATTAGATTTTGTCACTCCTAAATAATCACAGTTTTAATTTGTTCATTTTCTGAAGGTTATTACTAAACAGGAATCCAAGACATAAAATTCAATTTTTCTCTTTACATGTAAATTTTACTTTTATAATCATATGAAAAATTAAATAAGAGTAGGATTTGTTGTAAAATATGGATTGTTTTTAAGAAGAATACCTGCCAACAAGGTAAATATTATTCAGAGTAAATAAATTCAAGCATACTCATAAAATGAAAAACTTAATGGAAGTTAGATATAATATAGACAACATTTAATAATGAAAAGTACACAATCTGAAATTGATATGCATGTGTAAATTCACTTGTGTGTATTTGTATGCTTATTTATACACATGCAAAAATTTTAGTAGATGTAAAATAAGGTCATAATAGTAATTCTGATTTGACACATGTTAATTTTTCTATTTAAATTCTTCTACCAAAGGTACAAAGAAAAAAATTACCAAAAAAAGTCTCCTTAAATATTCCAACATGAGGTTTATGATACCTTCAGTGTAATAAAGTACTACTGAGGCATTAAAACTATCATCAAACAAATATAGACAGAAAGTAAATAAGTGAATGCCTGAAGAGGATCAAGGGATAGAGGATAAATTGGCAGTGTTTGTTAATGATTATGAATTTCTTTCTTAGATGATGCAAATACTTCAAAATCAATTATACTGATAGTTTCACAATTCTCTGAACAGGTTAAAAGCCATTGGTTTAGATACATTATTCATGAATGAATGAATTGTGTGGTATGTGAATTATGTCTCAAAGCTGTTTTAAAAAACTATCATGAGGAAATGTTGAAAATTGGAAAATATGAACTGTTAAGAAAATAGTTAAAACCATGCATGGTGTTGGAAACAGTTTTGCAGAAAAGGTATAAACATTTCAAAACACAAATGTACACAAAAATATTAATAATGGTTATTTCTGGATGGAAAAGTTCAGATAATCAGATTTTGCTCCACAAGTACTAAACAATGAATATCACATTACAGCAGATACTTTTCCAATAAAAAATAATTTTATAAAAATTTTAAAATACTCAAATTTTTGTTTAGTAGGGCTAACTGGAAAAAGAAACCCTGAAAGATGTTATGATTAATTCTACTAGGGCTTTTTATGTGTTTTTTAAAAAAAAATCCCAATTATTAACCTCCATGGCAGATCCCTTTTATTAAAACCTTGTGTGAGATACAAAATAAGTATCATGGTGCCAATAGATATTTATGAATTCTATCTTAAGTGTTTGCTTATTAGAAAGACTGAACAGTGACATGTTACTAATTCTTGTACATATACAACTAACAATACATTTTTTTCTGCTTTATCTGTTTAGAGCAATTGCTACCCTATTTTTTGGCACGGGTAGGGGGAGGGTTTTGTTAAAGGAACTGTACTTTATTACCTGTTATTAAGACTACAAGTCATTACCACTCTATCTTGCACAAATCCAGTAAATACACAAATATTTATGCATGCAAAATTAGGTCATAAACTGGACAGAAACTTCATTTTATGTGTATCGGGTAAAAAGTTGGACTGTGAAGAAACATCACATGGGGGTGTTAATATGCTTTCTTCATCTTATTCCAGTGTCAGATATCTCATCCTAAGAGATCTTGCTTGGCTCAAAGTATAATCATCTTTTGCTTCCTGTGGCCTGTTATTCGGATGCTTATACAGTTCAGTACACTTGAAGCTTCAAGTGCAGTGTGCATTTTCTTCCTTGGTGGGGTCTTGCCACATTAGAAACACTTCATCCCAAAATGCATTTGACCATCGTTAGTGCCTAGTATTCCTGACGCTGATTTCTTGAAGGTATTGTGAATTTCAAGGGAAGTAATGACTTAGAGCCTCTTTCTTCAGTTGCCTAAAAAATTAACACATCTTGTTTTACAGACCATATACAGTACCAAACCCAGTGCTGAGATGGGTGGGCGGCAGGATGTTTGGAAGTATTGATTGTGATTGTCTTCACAGCTTCTGATATAAAATATTCAAAGATTGTAGCAACAGGTATCCTTTCTATCTGCTCCCTCCACCTATCATTTAATGTGTTTAAGAAAATCTTTCATTTTTTGGAATCCTTACGGGTATTTTACTGCATAATTCCTAACCAAGTTTTATTTTTGAAGGGTTCTTAAATTTTTCACTTCATCAATGTTTGTGGATTACTGGAAAACCAGTTTCTCCACATTTCTTTCTTTATCTAGTCCAGTGTGCCTTTAATAGGCTGTAAACTTGATGTGCTTCAAGTTTCTAGTGGTTTTTATTCAGGGCATTCACCCCAGTTTGGCATGGAAACCTGTAAGTATTTGGTTTTAGCTTTTTCACACAATACTTGACTGCTGAAACCAGCCTGACATACTTGTATTCTAAATATAACTGGGATTCGCCTATATGTCTTGTCTTTTTGTCCTGTCTTTGTCAGGAGGTGGGTTTCTGCTATTCCCTTGTCCTTCATCTGCTCTGGAAATGCCTAATACTGAGTGGTGGTTTTAGGAAAACTTGCTCCATGGAAGCATTCCTAGCCTGTCTGTTGTGTGGACTGTTCTTTGCCTTTCTGCAGGCTTCTGTCTCTCTGTAGTTTTTTTCCCATTTCTTGTTATCATACTTGGTTACTGATTTAATGTTCATCCAACCATTTAGCTATCCTGTTAATTTGAAAACGAGATTGAAAGGTTTACCCAACTGTGCCTAGCAGTTGCCACGTGATTTGATAATCATTTGCACCCTTGTTTCGTGTGATTCTGTGTAAAATGAAGTGACATGGAGCTCATCAGTCTACTTCCCAAGGGCATGATTTTTGCTCTTTGACAGACTTTGAAATGCTAAAATGAATTTTCTCTTTCTACCTCATTAGCTATCATCTCATAACCTTTCTACTTGCTAGAAAAAGCTTGCCAAAATTAGTCATTTTCCTATTGTTTTCTTTCTCTTTTCTATCCTCTGTGGAATTGGTAGATCACTGCAACATAAAACTTTTGTAAATCTTTTTTGGGATTGTGATCCAGTGAAGCTCATGAATCCCTTAGGATCCTTTCCTAAACAAGAAGAAATTAATAGCCTATAGTCATTAAAACTTTAATGAGACAAGTAAAAAAAATGCATAAGTAATAGCATTAGAAAAAAATCTTTTTCTGATTTCACCTAGGTGAAAAACATTGATATGGAGATTTTATAAAAGGTTCTCTCCAATTCCAGGACAGTGACCTGATACTCATGCATTACCTACTTCCATCGCTATAGCCTATGTTAAAGTGATTCTTCACATTTTATAGTGTTTGAATCATTTAATACTTCCTCTTATATTTCCTCTGCTCAGTTTCTGAGGATGCACACTATTCATCATTTTTTTTTCTTTTTTGAGAACTTATGAATGCTTTTAACTTTCTGATAGAATCCAAATTATTTTCCTTTTTTCTTTCCAGGTACAGTCAAAGATTTTTTTAAATGATATTTTAGAAGTTCTTAATTTTCTGATTAAAAAATACATAGTAGAGATTCTAATGTACAAACTGTACTGCTTTTACACTGGTGACATTCCAATTTTTCTGTAGGTTTTAGAGTTTCCTTTTATCTTAAGTATTGTCTGTGCACCTATTGATCAAAACTTTAGCTATCATCTAGTGGCAAACAGTGAATCTGTAGTACTATGCTAGTATGAATACTTCCCTTATATTGTTGCTATGTCTGACTTTATAAAATTTTATAAATTGAGGCTAATTAAATGATCTCTCTTCTGTAAATATATTCTCTATAAAAGAATTCAAAGATTGGGGGAAAGAGCAACATTTGTTGTGAAGGTAAGTTCTATTGTGCTTTCTGCATGTTATATAAATTAGTGCCATGTGCCATTTTGAAGTGATAAAGCAAACAAGTTGGAAAATGATTTTGTAACTACTGCACTTCTAACTGGAATCTTATAAAAGTATTAGAAAATTAAAAATGAGTTTGCTATATTAAAACAAATATGTTGAGCTTTCTCATTCTGGCTCATGTGCATGTATAAGCAGGCAATACACATTTCTTTCAGAAACTTTTTCAAAACTGTAAATTATTTACTTTTTCCTAAATTGTATGCTAACTTAAGACCATAAGTTTGAGGACAGACCAAGCTACTTCCTCACAGTGGCTCTGGGCACGAGAAAGCAAGGCTAATGCAACCAGAGCCAGGCAGTGAGGAAATGGCAGTGCTGTGGTAGGTGTAACACACAGTCTGATTTTGTTCCTTTGGCCCTGTCTTCTTATGATTCTCCTTGTTAGTTGAACCCAAGAAAAGCTAATCAATCAAGGAGCCCTGATGGTGCAGTTAAAGCAGCTGTTTTACCTTCTCCTTCTCTCCTCTGGTGGCAGCACTCAAAACCAGAGCTTGGAGATGTGATGGAGTCACCTGGCAGTAAAAGCTCTAGACACTGCCTGTGTCCAAAGCTGCCACTGAGATCAGAAGACAGCAGCTCACTCTGGGAGACCAGAAAACTAGATATTTCACTGTAAAAAATCATTGTAGATGATTAAGAATGAGGGCCAGTGAGAGCCATGAAAAGAGCGATTGATCTCTTTTTAAAAAAATTAAATTGTTAGTTAAAAATTTTACAAATGTCCCCAACATACTCATGCACAAATTTTAAAAATCATGCCTTAATGTTTTATCACGTCACATAATGACAAATTATACAATGATGAGAATTAAAATGTTTTAGGGATAAGCTTTATCTTGCTTTTATTTATTAAAAACTTTTGTTCTTCATATTTTCTTATGAGTTTTAGAATCAGATCTTTCAAATTCAACCAAAATGAAATTATAAGGTTAATTAGAATTTATTTGGATGCATAAGCAAATTTGGATATTACTGACATATTTATAAATTTTCCATACACCCATAAATTTATTGAGCATATTTTACATATTTTTATAGTTTCAAAATAGTGTTATATTTTTCACATTAATGTCCTCACATTTACAAATTTTATCTGTTTCATATTTTTGATACCTATTTTTCAAAATGTGCTTTTATAGGTGCTATTTCTGGGGTACTGTATCTATGCCAGTCAAATGCAAAGAAACAGACTATGATAGTGGTTGTATTAGTAGACAGGGCAAAAGAGAACAAACAAGGAGTTGTTTAATGAGAATAAAGTTTTGCTTACATTGGATAATTAAGTCTAGACATCTTCAGTATAATATAGTACAAACGAAATAGTACAATATTGTGCACTTCAAAATTTATTTAGGTAGAGTTCATGTATTCTTACTACAAAAAGAGATACTAGAGAATTTTGGGAGATAATAAGCATGTATGTCTACTGATTGTGGTGATAGTATCAGAAGTAATTGCATGTGTCTAAACTGATCATACTATTCATATTAAATATGTACAATGTTTTGCATATAAATTATACCTCAATAAAGCTGATAAAAAGTACATAGTCCAGTTTTTATGGCTAGCATAAGGAAATTCACTTGACTTTTTCAAAAAGAGTCTTTCTTGTATTTGCAAAGTTGTTAGATTCTTTCATTTCTAATCATGTCTCTTAACTTCTGAAACATTTTCCTTTGAAATTTATATTAACTATCATTTATATTAACTATAATTTATATAACCAGTTTGTTTATCCGTTCTAATCACCATCTTAAATTTGTCTTCTTTTAGTTAGGACAACCAGTGAAATAATGTGTACAAATGGTACTTAACTGGCATAGTCACCTGTTCTGAATCTTTAAATATTTTTAAATGGACAGACTCTGTCAGTTTATTTTTCTGTGTAATTACAACTAATGAAGGTAAAGCATTAAGGGATACTTTTATGCTTATTTGATAATCAAATGATATTCTTATGAAATTTGCATTACTGGGATAAAGCCAGAGTTGTATAAAATATAGAAAATGCTTTAGGAAGTGTTCATCTATTTCTTTATTAAGGAATTCTTATATGTGATGTGTATGTGATTGATATTATATGCTTGAGAATCTGTTAAAGATACCACATAATCTTGGATTTTGTTGTAATATTTAAAATTACAAATTCAAGCAGCTCTTAAGAGTTACAGATACAAAGTCAGGTGTGGTGGTACACACCTGTTATCCCAGCACTTGGTAGGCTGAGAGGAGGACTGAGGCGAGTTAGAGGTCAGCTTGAACTATATAGTGAGTTCAACACCAGCCTGAGCTATACATAGAAAGCCCCTGTCTAAAAACAAAGCAAAACAAACAAAACAAACCCAGTTTATAAGTATATCATCTTTTCTTCTTAATTCATTTTGGTGCAAGTTACTATTTCTGAGAATCTGTGCACTTTGTATTTTTAAGCTTATTGGTAGAGCGTCACTTGTTTGAATTTTTACTTTTAATTTTGGCATCTAACGCACCCCTTGCATTCAATGTATCCACTCCCACTTCCTCAGCATCACTACTGTCACCCTTGCTCAGTGATATTCTTCCCATAAGCTAAAAACAAGAGCATGATTACTTTAGAGCAAGTTGTTCCAAACACAATTCTGATCTTACTCTGATTTATCTTTAGACTACCTTTCTAGGTAGATACCTTTAAAAAAGCCAAAACCCTGCAGTTTGACTCCTACTTATTTCTTTTTTCTAGGCTACTCTTCCTGTCCTCACCATCCTTTTTGTGCTGTAATGTTTTTGTAACTTAAACCCATCTATTAAACTCCCTTAAATCACACAAGATTTTGTACTTAGAATGTCCTTTTTGCCACTTTTCTTCTACTTTCTTTTCATCCCTTAAATCTCAGTTTAGGCATCTTCCTCCCCAGGAATGCATCATGTTGAACATGTACACTTTTTATTGAACTGAGTAGCCCTCTGTGTTAGGAGCGCACATCCGTGTATTTATAAAGTTGAGATGATCTCTCGGTAAGCTTTCCTTCCCTTGAGACAATGAGCTCCGGTAACGCAGGCTTCTACTTTGTGTTTTTGTGCATCCAACCTTTCATACAGTATATACTCCATAGTAGATAAATCTGTAATTTCTTAAGTCTAAATTGAACCTTCGAAAAGACTCCAACAGGATTTGCAAATGTATTCACAAGACAACTTCAAAAGATGAAAATTTGCTCCCTCCGAGCATGTTAAATAGAACATGCTGTGCTCTTTGAAGGCAGTGCCAAAGGGTAATTTTAAAGAATGCTTGCGTACTCCTTGAATGGTTACAATAAACCTAGCATCTTCCCCAGATGACCAATATAAAGAAGTAAACAACTGCTTCAATGTATATTAAAAAATAACAACATTATGTTTTAGTATTCATGTTATTTTTATAATTTTACTAACACCTAAGTCTGAGCAAGTGTGATCTGGAGTCTGTGATTAAGACGGGCTCCAGTAAAATGATGCCAAAAGGGAGGAACTAATTTAAATTATTCAAAAAACTGAATTATGAGCATAATAATAAAACTGAGGGTCCCTGATACTATCCTCAGAGTCTAACAGCCATTCTTAAAAGCATGTTTATTTTCTTTGCCTTTAGTTTTTTCCTGTTTGGGGTTGTTGTTTTCCTCCTGGGTATATGTCTACCTTTTCTCCTAGATATAGTTTTTATGGCTTATGTCTGGATGTCTTCCTAAGCCTCATGTGGTCATACATGGGGATTTTCAGAGGTGTCTCGATCTAGAGTAATTGTCTGGTGGTGCAATGCTAGGACTAACGCTGTTCCACCCTGGTAGTGAGTTCTACCCTCCATAAAGTTGGGTAACCTGGATAAAATATAAAGGGTGGAAAGAGGGCCACTGCTTTTCCCTTGCTGCTTGCTGCTTTGCTGATTTCCTGCCTTCTGCCTGCCATGAACTGTTTCTCCTATGTGATGCCCCTCTGCAATGGCACCTTGTCTCAGAGTCAGCCAATTATGGACTAAAACCTCTACAAACTGAGTCAAAATAAGCCTTTACTCCTTTACATTTGGGCATGGGGTATTTTGTCTTAACAATGAGAAAGGTAGCTGATTTTTTAATACACGTGTTACTGAAGTGAGCACACAAAAAAGTAAGATAGTACTTTATCTCTCGTATTTCAGCAGATGTGACATATGCCCCACAGCATTTGGAAAGAGGGAGTTGTGTTTAAAAGGGTATGCTTAACTGCAGCTTATTACTAAATATTACTAGTTCTAATGAAAACTCAAGTCATCTAACAAATTGAGCATCATTAATTCTGTCTTTTTTTATACCATACTGGGGATCATTTCAAAGGCCTTCACACTGAGCTATATCCACAGACCTTCATTACTTTTTAATTTCAAGACTTGAGTTTTGCTGACACCTGGAGTTGACCATATTGGGACTAAATTTTTGAGATCTTCCTACCTCAGCCTCCCAGAGTTCTGGGATTGCAGAGAGAGTACACCCAGGCATAGATGAATCATCCATTCTTGACAGTTCAAGGTAAGAGAAAAAAATTCTTTTCTCTTACCAAGTGCAGTGTAAAAATTTTTGAATTTATCTTGATTACTGTCTTAGAGAAAAACGGTAATAACTTAACAATAACAGGAGTTAGTTTTAGTTTACTTTTATGTTTTACCATGCTCTGTAAATTTACTGGTAAGAGGCATGGCTCTCGTTAATTAAAATAAAAAATCATAAAATTAACAAGTCTCATCAACATAATTTTGTTGATTTCTAGGACATTCTCACCAATGTAGGAACATTGTGCCCCCTACCAGATTTGTACACTTTTAGTGCTGTTCTACAGATGAGAGTTTATTGGGAAAACTGCCACATCAAAGCTTAATTAACTCCCTTGATATTCAATGATACACACTTTGCTGTTGAATTGCAAAGACTATTGTGTTTGTCATTCATGTGTCCATTTGCACTCAGTTTTCAGGGGACTAACGTGCTCTCTGAGGCTACTGTTATATGACACTAAATGATTGGTAGTTAGTGGGGTAAAATAATGAGCTACAACTAAATTAGTTTGTGTAGACTTAATGGTTCTAATTTCTTTGATGATACACATTCCGTATACTTGTACTGATGGGGTTGATACCTCAGGTTCTCATACAAATACCCACTGTACGTTGCAAGGTATCTAGAATCATAAGAGAGTGATAACTGATGGGTTTCTCTGGATTGAGGGCTCTATATGAGGACAAACTGTGTGAGCTTTAGGAAGATATGTCATCCAACTCATTTCAAGCTTTGGTCCCCACTGATGCTGCCTTACGATAGATGAGGCTATGGTGGCAGTCCATGAGCAAAGTCATAAATAATTTTAAGGGGAAGAAGGTAAAATAAATTGGTACCCTTTATTAACAGTTTTTTTTAAAAAAAACTACTAAATGTTTAAATATTACAGCATTTTTTGGAGTTTATTTGGGGGATTATGTGCAAATGGCAATATAGACGTATCTCCATTGGCTCATGCCTCAAAAGATCAAATTTTATGTTTAAATAATACACAATAGGAAAGTAAAGCTGAATGAGTAGAATAAAATCCTTCTGTAGGGAAACTAATCTTTAAGTTATTAAAGTTTTAGACTCCTAAGTTTTTGATGTGCTTATTTAAAACTCTACAGGGGGAAAATTAGCAGCTTAAAATGCTGACAACACTAAAAAATAGTGAGAAATACTTGATTCCTGAAGGACTCTTCCTCTAACTCCCCAAATAGTTTGATTTTTTTCTATTTATCTCCTTTGTCTTTTGATAAAAGGAAGAGGATCCTGTGAGAGGACAATTTTGAGGTCTTAATCCATACTTCTTTCCAGTTTATCTTTTACATTCAAAACAAACACCTCTAAAAGAATCCTTTTTGGTACAAGAGAGCTAAATGCTAAGCTTAGGTATCAGCAGCTAATTAGTTTCACATCTTGGGGGATTGTCAATGAACTCCTTCTTGTGAATATTTATTAAAGGATTTGTAAAGAAAAAACTATTTTCAGAGAAGCACAGCCTAGTGAATATTTGTATCACAAGTCAGTCAAATCAGAAGGGTAGTGTGTGTCGATCCATCTCAAACATGCCTTACTATGGATTTAAATAATATTGTAAGGAGAACATGCCCCATTCATTTCATGGTGAATGTTACTTTTCATTTCAGCATCTTGACTTCTACTTTAGAAGAAGTTTCGAAATCCTTTGCCCATTCTAAAGTTCCCAAACTTCAGCATGTCTTTTGTCTTTCATTTGTGGTCCTTGTTGGTATCTGGGGCTACCTATTTTGGAGGAGATACCCAAAGGAGGCAAGTTGCTTTACATCAGAATGTGAAGTTCTGGTGTGGTTGGATTCTGTCATTTGAGCAGAGATTCAGGGTGACACTCCCTCTGCCACCACTTCTACCTTTGTCTGGATAATGCTGGTATCTTCTTTGCCTCCTGCACATGTCATTCACTTTCCTACATCACCAATACCACAGCCACGTCTGCCACTGCTCCTTCTTCAAGGGCTCTCTGCATTTCCCAGTGCTGTCATATTCCCCCCACCCCTGCCAGCTTCCTTCATAGTGATGATGCCGACTCTGTCATTAGTGTCTATGTTGTTGCTACTTGTAGAGACATCTTGTTCTGATTTTGATAAAAGCCAAAATCAAAATGAAAAAACTGAAGTGAAACTGTGCCCAGGGGCTTCTTATAGCCACATTAACATTCTTCATATCTTCCCGCAATGAGAACTGAACACTCAGATCACAGATTTTTCTGCAATCCTCTTACTGGGCTTCGGTCATGCATTCTCATCAGCCCAGACCTGGGACAGTTGAGGAAGGTGAGTAAAGACAGCAGCGACCCAGATGAACGACTGTACCATCAACTGAATTCAGTCAGTACCATGTAAGCGTCAGATACATGTTTCCTGGGGAAGCAGAATCCTTGCTATTCCTTCCACTTACAGAGGGTCAAGAAAAAAGAAATGCAAGGTCAGTAACATAACTCTGCCTAGCCTGGGAAAATACTTTGCTCAGGCAGAACCAGTAATGCTTAGTGATAGCTTTTGGAAAAGGATGGGAAATTTAAATTTAAAAACTTGTAAAGCTGACAGAGATGTGAACAGCAGTAGGAAATTCAGCAAGAGATCAAATAAAGAAGGCATAGAGTCCAAGTTTACACTGTTAATTTTTTTGTTGCCATTGAGACATAAGTAAGGGTAAGCATATCGAGAAAGAAACAGGAAATTCATAGAGAAGGTAAATTGGAGTTACAATTTAACCAGAGTTGACAGTCACGACAGCATGGGTGAGACTATCAATTTAGGGAGGATAAAGTGAAAAAAAAATCTAGGCAGAAAATGCAGAATTCTGTATTTCTATGGAGGGGAAGAAGACAGTGGGCAGAAAGATGAGAATGATGGAGGTAAAATTCAGATTGTATGTAATGTAGTGGAAATGGTTAAAAGAGGAGAGATTTCAAAAGGAAGAAACGGCTTTTTTCAAATCATGCTTACATATCAAGAAGGTAAAAACTAGGATATAAAGCTGCATTTGATCATTAACATGTAACAATTCATGTTGAAAAAGAACTTTATTAAAGTAGTGGTAATTAAATCCATATTGACAGCTAAAAAACTGAGATCTAGTAGGGTTTACCCACATGTATTATGCTGCTCCTTGAAAAATGTTTCTAAAAATGGTTCTTAAAGGATATACTATGCAGTTTTTGTACGAGTGTGCAAAGAAGAAAAATCATTACAGCCTCATTTACAATAAAGAAAATTGAATATGTAGTACAAGGAATGAGTATCAGAGATCTGTTTATATATTACTGTAAATGAAACATGAATATTTTAATGATGGAGATTCACTTTTATTGACATGGAAAAGCTTTCCTAAATACTTCTCAGTGACACACTTATTATATTTGGTTCATTTTTATGATATATTTTTAATTATGTATCTTTGCCTAGCTTTAAAGAATGACACTGACAATCGTTGAATGATGAGATGTCAATATATCAGTTATTTTCCTTTTTTTCCCTTAATGTTTATTTTTGGTTTGTGATTTCTAAAGGACATAAAAATAGTTTAAATGAAAAATGGTTCCCACTGTAATTTTTAAAAAGAATAATAAATGTACAAAGAGAAACTGAGGAGAGAAAATAGTGATATAAATGAATTCAAGGTCAGGGAAAGATCTGAGGCTTAGGAATTGGACATGAACATAGTTGAGATGGAAGAGAAAGAATAAGGACATAATTTCTAAATCAAATGAGAAATAGTGTAATGAGACAGGAATCTGGGAAGGATTGAAATTGGATCTGGTTTAATTCTAGGAGGAAGGGAAAATTCTTGCGCATATGTAGAAAAAAATACATGGATAGATGAAAAATTGAGAAAGTTCAGATCATATGGACTATTCCTCTTTAAAAGTTGAGAGTTAAGGGTGAGAGGATATGTATGAAGATTTAACAGGTGGGGAGATTTTAGAACAATGACAGCTATATAACAGAGAAATGAAGGAGAAAAAAGTTGACTAAACAGATCCAAGGTCAGCAGCAATTGCAAAGCCTGTTTTTGCAGGATAACATTAGTTTTAATCTCTGTTACGACTTAATAGGGTTAAAGCCAATCTTCTCATTTATATCAACCTTAGTCCAGTAAAGAGATAGAAAAGTTCTGCACTGATCATGAATGATACTAGACTGTTATTGATCCAAGCAGTGTTGAGGAATAAAAAATTCCTTGACAAAGCTAAGTGGAAGCATGCTACAGTTACTCAAGTGCAGAAACTATCTGTGTCATCACAAAATGCATGTTCAAGGGCATAAACACATCCGTCCTCATGGCAGGTATTTTATTAGGCCACTAAGTTCTTCAGATTTTCTGCACTTTTAAAAATCAAACTTGCTTGACTGAGTTTTCTAGCCTTCCAGCTTTGCACAAACTTGGAACATTTTTATTAGCTTGAATTAGGGCCGGCTTTGCCTTATGAGTCTGGAAGAATTGATAGAAAAAAGGTGTTTCTCCTGCTTCCCTTAAGGGATGTAGGTTAGCAGCTGTACTCTTGGGCATTTTTGATATTTCTGAATTCCGTGGGAAAAATAAGCAGATCTAAATATATTGATAGGAAGTTAATCAGCTGCTGGTGCACATTTTTTGCCTCCGCTCGGTTTGCAATGCAGTGAATTTCCGTGGAAGAAGTACTGCATTACAGAAGTGCTGAAACTGATCACTGAAAGTTCTTTCTGTGTTTGAATGGAAAAGGGGAGAAGGAAGCATAAAGATTAAAGAGACGATGGAATGACTTTTTTCATTCTGTCAAATGACTGTTTATATTGGGCAAAACGGCAGGCTTGTAGGTTCGGCTTGGAAGTTCCTCAAATCAGAGGAGCCATTTAATACAGAATGGTACAGGGAAGTCATTTGTAAAAATGAAAACATTTTGCATCTGCTTTCTTAGTTTCTCCCTTCTGAGACATGGCTGTTTTTTTCTCACATCAGAGAAATAGGAAGTAGTTGAGCTCCCAATCCAATAAATTGGACATTGGAAATGACAGTTTAGTTTGCTGTGGTGCATCTATTTAGTTACAGTAGGCAAAAAAGGATGTATTTATTTGTATCTATGATTATCATTAATGTCTTGATTATATAGACAGTATTCTGTGCAGAAAATGTTAAGAAAATAAAAACTCTGGCCACTTTATTCTTATGCTTAACAACTATTTTTGACTTTAAATATAAAATATATTTTTGTACAGTGTTTACTTTTTAAAATCAAACTTAGTGAAAATGTTACAATAATAATTACCATTTTTAATTTCTGACAGTTACCATTCACAGTAAATTGACCTTTTCAAGGTCGAGTGAGTTTGAGTAACTAGAATAAGCAGTGACTTTTGGATTGGCAGCATGTCCATCATCGCATCCTCTGATACTCCCTGCTAACTGCATTTTGTTTAAGGGCGATGGTGAGAAACGAAGGGAAGGCAGAAAGAGATGCAGTATTTTGGGATTTGGAGGATTACAGGACTCAACTCAGCCTAGGTTCAAGGTTGTCTTGAACAAGTTATTTAATATCTTTGAGGCTTTGTTGTTTCTCTGTGGAAGAGGAAGAAAGTAACAAATGATACTAACTTCCTGTTAGGATTTTTTCGTTTCATTTACCACTACCAATACACACCTTTCTTTATAGAGTATTCTTTTAGGAAAATCAGTTTTTATAATTGTAGAGGAGCTCTTCTTATTAAATAGCAATGTATTTGAGTATCATTTAAAATCATGAGTTAAATTCTTAAATAACACTACCACATAATTTTTCTTGCCGTAAGAAAGTCCCAGGTGTAGTGACAGTAGCTTATGCAGCATCAGAGCATCACAGGAAAACTCTGGTATTATCCCTGGAAAGCTATAAGAAGAAATGATGATTCTGAAAATATAGTAAGTGTATAGAACATACTTTGAATTTGCTAATTTTAGAGTAAGAAAATCAATTTTCCTTTTCATAATGATTCATTCCAATCTTATTAATTTAGGCTTAAAATACTGAATATTTTCCTTGTATAAAATACATCAATTTTTAAAAATCAATACATGTATTCATTCAGTGATTATCTATGGAACACCAGTTCTATCAGGTACTGTGTCAGACAATGATGTGTAGGTTTATTTGGAAAGTCATATGAGTAAGCTTAAAATGACCCTTAAAATGGTAACATATCATGTAGCAGGAAAAGGGTTGAAGTCAGCAGTGTAGTAATGACTGTCTGAACAATTTGAGCAGGAATCTTGGATATGGTGGTATTTTTCTGAGACTTAAAGGGTGAGTGAAAATTTAGTCAGAAGACAGAATAGTCTCTGAAAAAGTATAGACTAAGAGCATGCTGTGTTCACTAATGCTGAAAAATAATTTGTGCCAAACATATTGAAATGAACTATAAAGTGGTGGCAGGGATGCATGTGTAAACTAGAGTTAATAAAGATTAAGCAGCAATTAATAGGCCATCTCCTATTCAGTTTTGGGATCGTGATTCCCCTGAAACTACTAGAATTCTTTGCTTTTGGTTGGATACTGAATATTAGGCATATTTAATTTATTTTCTTTTATATTTTGCAAAGATGAAGGTTAGTAGGAGATATTTGTGAAATTAAACACTCAATAATTAATGGAAATGAATACTTTTGTTTTGCATTTCCCCAAATTCACATACTGAAATCCTAACCCCTAACGCGCTGATGCTAGGCAGCATGGATTCTGGCATATGTGATTAAATGATGATGTTGGAGCCCTCAAGATCTTTCTCTGCCAGGTCAGAATACAATGAGAAGATGCCTGACTGCAAACCAGAAAGAGGGTCCTCAGCAGCTGCTGAACTTGCATAAAGGCAAACATCTGTCCTTGTCATGAGGATCTGACTCAGTCAGAAATATACACTACTGGGTCTTGAGCTTTGTCTTCCAGAGCTATGAGAAATAGATGTTTCTTTGTTTGTTTAGGCATCCAGTCAGTGATACTCTGTAATAGTAGCCCAAAAACACAGTATGGTACCTATAGTACACTCACTCAATTGTTAAAAGTTGGCCACTAGGATTAGAACCAATGCTCTGCCACTTTGTGTGACCATGGACTAATTATTCAACCTCTTTGGGAAGTATGTGGAAGTAACCAGTAATTGGTGCTTTAGTTATTTTAATTTATAATGCTCTGTATCTGGATCTGTTCATTAGTGTGACGGAGCTGGTTTGACCAGACTTTGTGGGTGCTGAGAGTGCGCTCAGTGCCATGTTTAGGAATTTGCTTTGGCGGTTTAAGATTGGACATGGTGGGTGGATGTGGTAACGCGTGCCTATAATCCCAGCTTCTACAGAGTCTGAGAGAATCACCAGTGCAAACCCAGTTTGTGTTACTGAGTGAGTCCTTGTCTTCAAAATAAATCAAAAGGGCTGGGAATATAGTTCTGGTGGATTTCGTCTAGGTTTGATTACTAGAAATCAAAGGAGAAAAAAAAACCTGACAAACAAACTCCACAGTGGGAGTATTTACACAATGCAAGTCATCAAATGGTACAAATCAGAGCTACAGTATTTTCCCCTACACGATGAGCTGAGTTATGATTACACTATCTTTCTTTGCACTTATCATCTACCAACTGATGTTTAATCCTTTACATGGTAAAGTAAAAAGACAAAAATTGCATAATGTATTTGTTGTTTTTATGGTAATGTTATGGCTTATAAGTACTAGTTTGGATCTAACTTGAAATTTTCTGCTGAGCTTTGAAAAATAGCTTCATTCAGACAAAGGCTTATTCTCCTAATATGCAAAAGTTTCTGTGCATAAGAGCTGTTTGTTTATTTTTTATTTCCCCACCCCACCCCACTCACAAGAGCTGTTTAAATCAAGGATTTTTCATTTATAAGCAAGAAATCTCTGTTCGCTCTAGCTTAAATGATAGATAACTTTATTGGAATAAAAGGGACATTTGAAGAAAAGCATATCCATGGCTTCATTTTCCCATTCAGTATACTCACATCCCTCAGTTTTATATGTCAGTATAATTTATGCCCCATATTCTTGGGTCTGAGAATTCAGAAGTTATTTTTTTTCCACCTTGTTTTTTCTTTCAGAGGATGTGTTTTCTAATCTCTACTTTGCTTTTGGTCTGTCCCAATCTGCATCTCTGCTAATTAGCTTTTTTTGGCTTACCTATTAGAACCCAGATGACTCAAAATACCAGTCCAATCTCTAAATAGACATGTATCTGCATTAATATCCCTTCTTTGTCTTCACAGCATTTAAACTAGAGAGAAAGAACTTGTTGGCTTGGTCCAATATATAGATATGACTATCTACAGTCCAATGCACACCCCTGGTTCAATAAATCATGGTTACTAAGATGGGGTCCTGTGATATGGTATTTATCTTCTCACTTTCTGTATGTTCTGTAGGTGGGGACAGTTTCCAAAGCATGGGCCATGGTTAGGCATACATTCCAAAATATGTTCACTATATATTTTAGTTGAAAATTATATACTCATTGAAAAAATTGAAATAAGTATTGCTTTTCAGAGGATATCAATGGATTAGTGTTACATTTATTTCTATATTTAATAATTTATCCAGCTATGAAAAATTGTTCACTATTTTTTCCCAGAAAATCAAATTATTAAATCATTTACTTGATAGTTGTCATTCATAGGAAATGTTCTTCTTTATTGTTTTCAAAAATGCCTTTGTATTTGTATTACAAAGTGACCTAATTAAGTGAAAAACTATATAATCGGCTCCTTAAAAATCCATAAAGCTAAACATAAACACGGTAACCCAAGAAATGAAATATAAATTAATAATACAGAGCAGTGAGAAACATCTAATAAACATTATTAGTTCAAAAACACATTTTTGGTAACTAAAATTAATGAATTATTTCTTAAATAGTTTTTTCTTGCAGATAGAGATCTATTTAGATTTATTTCTCTACTGAAGTAAATGTGAGAAACTGCTGAAATATTTTGAATTTTCTTCTGTTAGCTTTCATCACTGACAGTGTGAACATACCGCTTTCTCTCTTGGTGTATGGCTACTGAGGAAAACAACCATGGTGTGGACCCTGGGTACATCTCAGAGAGTTTGCCAGAGGAGAGGGTGGAGAGGGAAGACAAAAATTCTAATATGCTGGTTTCTTTCAAATTGTGTAATTTTTAGTAATGTTTGCTTCAAAAAGACAAAGTATCTTTTAAATTATGTGGCTTTTAAAAGAAAAAAAAATACACTTCTTGAGTTGTGATGGTGATGGCATTTGACATGACTCCTCTCCTAGTGAGAGAAAAGATTGCAAATGTGGCATTTGGGGAGATAGGACATCGGAATGGGGTGATACATGCCAGGAAGAGCAGTGGAGTGGAACTAGTGTTTCTTTAAGGGAATGTTACTGTGTATGTCTCAGAGATGGATTTTAGCTGGGGTGACATAGATAGGTGCCTGGAGTCCTTGGTACTCTGCTCCTGCCGCCAGTGGGGAGTGTTGTGATCAAGGTGCTGGTGGGGTCTTCATTTTGGCTTGAGGGATCCTGGGGAAAGAAAAAGTTTTCCCTGTGCAGTAGTTGCTGCTGTGAGCAGTATGAATTTGAGCCAGAGAGACACTTCTTTTCATATTGGTTTCTCATTACCAACTTGCAAGAAGTTGTAGTTTCTAATATCTAAGGATATTTCCTTGAAGCCTAAAAAAAGTTACTATCTCCATGAAGAGATCATGAAAGAGATTTGAGTATTGAGGAAGGAAAAAGAAGTCTTATTGCATTTTTCTATATTTATGATAAAGTACAAAGTAGAAACTCTTTGCAATTTTTCTTCCCTCAGTACCAGACAAAAATCTTTTCATAGATCAGAATGTAATTCTCATTTCTCTTCATATCACCTTGGGAGTGTGACACTGCCTGTGATGGAATTATGCATATTTGGCTCAAATGCAGTGATTTTTTTTTAATAGATGATTCCAGTGTTCACAATTGGCTTTGAGCTGTGGTGTCTAAGAAAGACATATGTATACTTGACTAGAGAAAGTTTCCCACTTAGCAAACATTCAAGTTGTGAACTTTCACAGATACGAATAGACCTCGTATTTAAAACATTTGCAGAAGTGAATAAATTGAGGAAGTAGCTCCTATATCTACTGGAAATTGTCATAGCTCTGCCGCTCTATGCTTACTGGACAGTGTGACAGTGTACAGTATATTTGTGTATTTTTGGCTTTTTAAAAATACTTGTATATTTGTAACAAAGGAGTATAAGACTTACTTTGTTGGACTTACAGATGAATTGATTTATGAACCTTGTCCCATTGTTACTGTATTCTTAATTAGCAGAAAGACAAAGTTAACCAAGAATTATAAATAAAGTTTGTCAGGGCTTTTGGGAGAGGTGGAAGATAGAAGCTGCATCATTTGAAGCGGGAGCCCTTTGACCATAGAACTGAGTGAGAAAGCTTCCCTGAGGAACTGCTGGTTCAGCTGAGGTGAATGGGACATGTTCTTAGTGAGGCAGAGGAGGGAGGAGAGTTTCTATCAGTATGTACAGTGTGTACAGAATTGGGTGATGTTGTATTCAGAAGCTTGGGCATGAGCTTACTTGGGAAAGCGTAGGAAGGGCAGTAGATACTGGCTGAGGTCCTGTTTAGAGTGTGTTGTATCTCAGGGACAGTGGAAGTTACCGAAGGAAATCAGTGGCAAAACTGACCTTGATCTCTGCATATGTACCATCCCTCTTACTGTATGGGGACAGCAGACTCTGAGATGCTGTTACAGTGATCAAGAAAGCAAAGGACAGCATTGTGAGCCGGGTGACTATGGTATCAGTGAAGAGGGAAACAGATGAGAGAGCTATTTATAAATAGAATTGACAAGATTTGGTATCTTAGGAAGTAGGAGAGGAGATGACTTCTAAGTTTTCTCTTCGGCCTCCAACCTGCAGAGTGTGTATAAAGTGGTTGACAATCTTGTTTCTTGGGTTGTTTCAATATGGGATTGTGTTTAGATCATTTGACCCACTTCCTTATTGTCGAATCAAAAATAATATAACCTACTATGTGGTGCCTTGTGTATCTTTACATCTATCTTGAATCTCTGTTGTTAGCATTGGCATAGACATAAAGAAGAAGATCTCTGGAAGTCATTGAAGTAGTTAGTGTGATCGAAGGCCAGGTCTATATTGAGTTTTGCTTTTCCTGCCATGAGAAGTATATAGTACTCGAAGTCAGATTTTGTTTTTATGGACCCATTAAATGACAAATGCACTTATATTCCTCTCATTTGACTTTCACAGTCATCCATGTAAGGAATCATTTCTGTATTCTCTGACAGATGAGGGAAACCTGGATGGAAACAACATAAAAATCTCTTGTGAATCTTTGTAGTGAGGAAAGCCTGGGGTTGTGGGTCCCAAACTCCAGAGCTCCATCTCTTAAGAGTTACCTGAATTTCCCACAGTCAAGTGTCTAGTGGGCATCCTTTATAGATGAGTAGAGCCGAGATTCTCACTGCTCGCTTTGAAACCTGTGTGATCCAGCACAGTGTTTCCTATAGGGTTTAGCAAACAAAATACTGGTGTGCTTTGGCCACAGGATAACATAAAGGATTATGCGAGTAAGTGTACGAGAGTGTTTATTTGAAAAAAAATTGAAAGAGAACTTCAAAGTTTAATTCTCAGAGGATTATTTTCTCCATCTTGTTTATTTATTTATTTATTTATTTATTTGGCTCTCATATTCTAACTGCAGAGCATTCTTTTGCCTATACAACCTAAAATAGACAGTTTGCAAAAAAGATAATGGGTTGCAATTGCCTAAGAAGTAGGGTATAGGCTATAGGACGACTTCCTAAGAAGCCAACTCTTGTAAGACTTTCAAATGTTTGCAGTATTGTAAAAAACAATTTATATAGTAAACCTGCCAGAGAGTAATTTTTAAGGTGTTTGACCACAACGTGTCTTGAAACAACAGATTATAACCTAGGCCTAAACCATAAATTCTTCAAAAGAGCACAATCTCTAAACATTTCTTGTGTACAATACAATGCCACTGTAGTCATTGTCATTTTTGTTTTTATTTAAAGGGTACAAACCCTTTAAGATGTAAACTGGATTATAATATGAAAAACTTACCTTCATATGACATCCAGTAAACTGTCTTTATTTCCTAAATGTATCATGGACTTTTTTATATGTTCTTTTCTTAGGTAACTTTTGTCTCTGGTCTTTCTGTATCTCTATACCTATGTAGCATTATTTCCTCTTGCACACATGTATCTAAAATTCAGCCACACTGCCAATGGAAAATGCTTACACAATGTGCTATGTCTACATAGCATGACAAATGACTAAAGTCAATACTTTTTGACTCTTAAATGTGAGATACAAAACTAACCACTATCTTCTCTACTGACACCCTCCTTCTGTAACACTAAAAGTATTAATTTTTGCTCTTTTTTCCTTGGACATTGGTTTTGTATTCTGTTCTGTTTTCTTCTTCTGATATTGAAGCTGAATATCAACCCATTAGTGAATGAAGACGAGATACAAAAGAATTTAGAGTATCTCTGCTGACTCCTTCATCTTAGCACAAATAAAAGGGGTGTGAGATGAACATTTGAAAGAAAAGAACATTTAAATGTCAATATATTTTCCATCTCCTTTTAATTATCCCTTTTCTTTTCCCTTCTCCATCTGTCTTTAGCACATAAACAGGCATGCTCATTTAAAGTGCAATTTCACTCCAGGAGGAATTTTTCAGGAATATGGAAAATTGCTGAAAGAAGAGAAAAAATTAGGAAACCTGTATTCCAATTAATGCTGCAAATGATATGAGTTGCTCTTCTTTTGAAAGTGGAAGTGAGAACCATGTGTAAAATAGTGTCCCTTCTCTTTCACAGATAAAATACTGAAATGAAAGGAAATTATACAGGTAAATATAATTGCATGTAAAATCTACCCCTGTCACATATTCATAACTTACTGCATATCAACTCAATATTTCTGTATCATAAAGCAGGAAAACTTTGTCTGAATAGCTACAGAGGGTGTTAACAAAATGTTTTAAATATCAGAAAATATTCATATATGCACAGCTATACTAGTTATTCTCATTCTTTGAAGTTATTAGCTAACAATTTTTAAATGCTATGAAAGAGATTTGTTTTATTGTTATTGGCATTCACAGCCTTACATGATATATGTAAATTTAAAGAAAAATGAGGAGCATACTCTAATACAGTGATATATACATTTGCTTGTTGTAGAGCAATATAATATAGAGTGTTTTAAAGGTTGTTTTTAATTTATTTCCCATGGAAGCTTTTCTCCATTAATTTATCAACATAGTTTGCCAATTGGAATTTAAACTCCAACACAGAAAAAAATTCTGTAATTTTTTCCCTCTGTATTGTAAGGATCCTCCACTGAAGCATGGTACTACTGTATACTTATGATTTATTGCTAATGCTAAGCAAGAACTGACCTTGTTAACTGGATGAATTTAACTAGAATTTTGGGTCTAATCATCAGAGGTAGAGTGTATTTTTGTGTAGTAGGTAAAAATTTCACTTTTATATTATTTTGCTGAGCTAAATTTTCTGAATACTGTATAGGGATTTTTTTATATAAAGAAGAAGAAAAATTAAATTTACCAATTGCCCTCAATATGCAGTAAGAATCAACCATAGACAGAAAACACATGAATCAAACATTAAAACATTAAACTGTACCTAATAGGCATTTATTCAGTGGACCTTATGAATGCAAGCTGTGCCTCATTTAAAGTCTAACTGAAATGATTGTGCATTTGATTAGTGAAGATAATTACCAATTTGTTCCTTCCCCAAGAATCATGTAAAATGAAAAATACCATCAGAAGGTGAATAGTACTTCACTTTAAGGAAAGGAATAAAGATAGTTTATATAATGTTAGTACAGTAGCAAATTATTGTTTGCCTTTTCTTGGCTGTTTTTAGAATCAGAATTTCAGAAAAAATTTCTAGGTTTATACCACAACTCAGTGTAAAATAATTTATTCTTTTGCTACCAGTTTCTCAAATGCATTCAGTATCAATTTCTTAATGTTAAAAACAAACTGACACTTAGATGGCATCAATGTAACTATTCAGATCTCCTTTCATATAGGAACGCCATGTGTTTAATGTCTAAACTTTTGAATGGGAAATGAGAAGGATCAGTGTTCTAGTTTCACAACTAAGCAATGTACAACTTGGATAAGTAACTGAAAACCTCCTCTTTTATAGGCTAAGAGAACCAAAAATTCCTAGATTCTTTCTGCTTAAAGTAATTTTATCATTCTGTTAGAAAAACACCAGTTTATACTCAGCCCCAAAACAGGTGCACATTCACTGCCTGGTAATTTCTCACACAATCAGCTGTGCATTGATTTCCCAAATTGTTTTTTTAACTTTTAATTCAGAAAAAGACACCCCTAAAACCTTTATTTTGGTGATAAGAAGAGACTTGCATGAATGAAATCTAATTCCTTTTTACCTTTGGAGAATGAAATACTTTTCTTGCCTCAAAGTTTAATACACTAGCATTTATCAAATGCCCATGATATGCCATGGACAGTATTGTATACAGAGATCACTGCGCTGAGCAATACCGAGTGAAACACCTCTCATGGTAGTGACAGTAATAAAGAGGCAGGTGTGTAACCCTGCTGTTTAGCTATAAAGCTGAAAGTGCAAATCAACCCATCATTAGAAATCCCCACACCAAAAATATGCTTCAAATAACAAAAAACACACATACTTTATTGTACAGAATAAATGTCAAATGTCCCTTGTGATTGTCTCTTTTTATAATAGTCTTATTTTTATTTTTCCTGCTTTACTGAGTTTCTAGGCTTCAAGTTGGTTCAGAAATAAGTGTAGTTTGCTTCAACTTCATTCTCTCTCTGACCTCAAATCTACAAGATAACTTATCATTCCAATTTTTCAGTGCAGGTGAGGCTTTTGTAAGACCAGTCAATACTTTCCATTATGGATAATTTCTGATAGTATATGTACAATAAATTTTTATGTAAAAAGACAGTTTTTCCTCTGGAGTGAGAAGTGGGAAAAAGTCAGAGTGCTCTAGGTGAATGGGGAACCATAAGGTCACTAGGAGATCTGAAATAATGGATGTGCAACTATAAATTGAAAGAGCAAATTTTTTCTTCAAAAACTGGTTCTAGAAGACTTACTAGAGGAAGTGACATAAATCATGAGGGGCTGGAAACTGGTGTGATAAATAGTATCTAAAGAGGTAGATTAGGGGGTAGTGAGGGAAAAGAAGGGAAAGACCTGAATATGAAGCAGTAAATGAGGATAATACCCACTCCCACATAGAAAATTTTGATATGGTGAAAACAATGTAGTAGAGCAGATGAATTAAAAAACTAAAAAACTACCTTGATGTAAATTTTGTGTACCCAGAAATAAGTAAAGGAATGCACACAGAGGTGAATGTGCATGAATACACTACTGAACTATTTGTAATAATCTTAAATTGGAAGCTATTAACAGAAAGTTAAAAGAATTAAAAAGGCCATTGTCCCTTTCAGCTTTTGAAGGTTTAGTTTTACAAATGTGCTGACTTTTTACATGGAAAATGCCTTTAAATTCCGAGTAATCACATGCGTAAGTATTTAAAATGCTTCAGTGGCATTAGATTTAGAAATTTATGTGAAATTGTGACTACTAGTAGCAAATTTTATCTCAGTTCTTCAGTCTTGTGCTCTTATGTTTTTTCTCTAATCCTGTAGACACATTTCCAATTTGTAGAACTAGAGCCCTTCCTAATTAGTGAGAAATCAGGAAAGAGTATTTCATTTATACTGAATATTCTGTTTTGCCTGATTCTATTTTTAATTATCGGACCTTGAGAATTGTTTGTTTTAAAATTTATTATTTGCAATTTAAAGTTTGAGTTCAAGAACATATAATTTGATTTTTGTAATAATTGCCTTTTAAAAACTAGTTTTTTACATGTGTTTTGCATACATACTTGGTAGCAGATAAGATCAGTGATCAATGCTTGTTGATGCTAGTTTATGGTGTATTTAATATTCTGTGTAACTTTAACTTTTATGATCATACTTTTCACACAAAAGAACATAATCCAGCCACTGCGTGAATATACGATGGTGGTCTGGAAGAGATTCTTTGAGAATAGAAAGATGCCTTTTTAGAGTATTTTAGTGATGGTTTTGGTGTAAATAAGCATAGGCTCTGGACATTCTGAAGAACTGCAATTCAGGATGTATGGTTTATCACTAGCATTTCACACACATTTAGAACCTAGAAACAGGCAAGCTTGGAAAGGAACAGTAACAAAAGTACTAAAATGAAAAACATTAAGACTGTGGAGTTTTTAAAATAAACTGCTACATACTGGCAGTCTCTCCAATGCTGTGTTATTCTGTTTTCTGATGCTATTACAGAATACCTAAGATTGAGTAATTTATAAATAGTAGGAGTCACATGGCACATGGTTCTGGCAGATGAGAAGTGCAGGAAGATGGTGCTGGCATGTGTTCAGCATCTGGTGAAATTCTTTTGATGACATCATAACACTGTCAGTGCCCAAGGTGCTTGGAGATTCCCAAAGTGGAGATGGGGAGCCTAAACTCTGTCAACCCATGAGATAAATTGCATTTTCAATGATTTCAATTGCAGGAATAGAATTTTTCAGATGAGTCAATAAGAGGCATAAAAGGATTTGTTAGGCAGGATTAAAAAACACATTCAAAGCAAGAATATGATCTTTGAAAAGAGAGAAATTTTGGAACCAGGAACATTTATGTTTCCCTTGAGGGGATGAAAAGCTGTGAAAGTGATGGTCCATAGAATAATGGTGCATTTTATAAGGAAGGCCAGAAAGGTGTGAGCTCCCCCCCTTTTTTTTCTTTGAAAATTTAAGCATCTCTCAACCAGTCCCTTTATGTTAAGATCAGATTTGTGCTCTATATTTTCTTGGCTAAGCTAGTTTATGGACTTACAGAATCCTTAAGGAATTTTGGATGTGATGAGCCTGGAAGGAAAGAAGCATAAATTAACCTGGGAATGCTATGCAGATAGCCTTGGTTAGTTTTGTGTCCTGAAAGCTATTGTCATCTTAAAAGTACAGTTTTGTAAATTATGGTTTTCCTTGGGTTCTTTTTACCTATTATTATTATGTCTTCTGTTCTACCTCAACATTGTGAAGGGCATAATGTGATAAAACAAAGCGTGTGCGCTAGCTTGGGTTTCTCTTTGTGTATGTCTAATGTCTTCATGGAGCCTCATTCTTAGGACTTTATCTAACTCTAATTACCTTCCAAAAGGTCAACCTCCAGATCCTATTAATATATAAATTTGGAGATTAAGTTTCCAACACATTGACTTTGGTGGGACACTTTCAAACCAATATAGTAGGGAACAAATAGTTCTAGGTTCCTGGTGTCTGGGAGCTGTAGGGATATGGCCAATGGCCAGTAATTACAACAGAAATAAATGTTAGGAGAAAGTGTTTTATAAGCCAATAATTGGGATACTTGAGTATTTCTTAGGAGATTATAGATTTATTGGTTGTCTTGGTATATTTATATGAATTTAATGAAGTAGTTTTCAAACATTTTGTTTTGTTTCTTAAAAGTGTTTAAACAAAGTATGTGTCTTTCCAGAGACCTGGCCAAGATCCTGAACTGCTTGTGTGAGAGATACAGTGAAGGGTGACAAAAGAAAGAAATTTAGTAATGCATAAAAAGGAGGAGGGGGCTGGGAGGTCAATGCTTCAGAGTGGGCAATGGCAAAGACCCCTTCAGCTGACCCACTTTTATTTTTTCCAGTGAGAAGTACAGGGGGAGGTAGTAGTGGAATGGACAAGTTGAACTTCCCAAAAGAAACAAGGTAAGATGCTTCCTCTCACCTGGCTACTTGCCCTCCCTGTAATGTACTCAGCAGATCTCATCCTGCCCTGTAAGTGCCTCAGCCTCATGGAGCATCAAGATCTCAGAAGTGGTCTGAAAAAAGTGGGACTTTCCATATTCCAAACTGGCCTACAAGGCAGGGCAAACATGGGCCTCTGACAGATTCTGTCTGTAATTTACACCTGGTAGTCCCAGCAATGCCTCTCATTCTTATATGCATGGGACACTCGTTTCCCATGATAAATTCAAATAATTTCAACAAATGTAATTTACAGAAAGCTATCAATGTTTACACTTAAAATATATAAATATCATTTTTTTGGATATACAATGTTTTTTAAATGCTTTCATGGTTTGATTCATAGGTTGTTCCATTAAAATAAAAGTGAATGAGCTCTTTAAAATACAAAGAATATGTATTTTTCTTTTTCTGATCCTATCACATATATTCTATTATGTTTTAAAATCTTTTATTCATCATCCCAAATTTAATTAAAAAGGTTTTTATTTTAACGCTAAAGTTAAACTGACATAGGTTACAATTCCAGTAGTTTTAGTATACATTTGTTCAAAACAACATAAATATACATTTGGGTTAAGTGCTAAATATTAAAAAATAAAAATATTGAAATGCATGTTTTAAGGATATAGGTGGACTTCATTCTTCCAGTTAGTTTATAAGTCTGTAGCTGAACATTTTTTGTTATAAGAGTCTTCAGAATTGTCTTCATTCTTGTCTATTTTTATGGGTACAATTGCTAAGGAACCGTGGAAATGAAGTTTCCTTACAACAGCATCATTGCTTTAAATCTCTTCTAGTTACGTGCCAATAAACACATGGTCATTTATCAACAAAATACATATCTAATGAGTTGTTACCAACAGTGCCGATTGGATCTTCCTTCAATTTTGTTTAAAGCAAAACATTTGGATACACTTCACTTGTAAACTCTTACCTGTCAGTGAAGCTATTCATTTTCTTAATATCCAACATGAAAATTTTAATATTTTTTGTTTCTTCTCATAGAATTTTTTACACATGAAGATGGTATTATATTTTTTCTTTTGTAAAATAGAAAAAGAATGACTATGAGAGAGGAAGAAGCAGAAAGCTGATTCTGAATAATACTTTTACCTGAAAGTATGCAGGCAAATACATTTTAGGAAGGAGTAAATATGGTTAGGCAGGCTTGAAAATTGGCTTCCTTCAGTAGGCTATTTCCATGTATTACTTGGAAAGTACACTTGTGGCCCATGAATATTTGTACACCAGTTTGAAAGCAGTTGTATTGAAGCATCAAGTAAAAAGACAACTGAATTCAGTTATAAACACCTAGAAATAAAACATCAGGTATTGGTTTGGTCTTTTATTCACATCACCAATCCATTATACTTACTGGTAAAATTTGAAGTATAAGGCACATTGCATTCTTTATGGCTGTCCCTTGGTGCCTCTTACAAGAAGCAAAATATTTTCAATGGATCAATGGACTACATGGCGAATATAATACATATAGAAAGATATTACATCAATAAATGTGCTATGGACACTCTGGGATCATTCTGTGACTAAATTAAACAGCTCCATTTATAAGATGAATACTGCTGTAATTCTGTATTTCCTATAGGAACAGGATTATAAGAGTCTATGAATTTTGATATGAAGGTTGGAGTGAAATAGAATGCACTTTTACCTCCAGAGAGGTCTCGGTAGATGCTGTAGCATCTTATACAAAAAAAGAAAACATCCTTATATACTGACATCATTTCATATTGAAGGGATAAAGAGTGAGTAATATAATTAATATATATGAGTATCTCTAATAATCTTGCAAGGAAGAGGATAAATAATGAATTTCATTCCTGATAGTTTATGTTTGGCTCTGATACAAGTTTTGGTATTCACTTTTGAACATGGATATCTTCACTTTTTCTCTGATTCTCATTTGTCCAATGAGGCCAGTGATTTTTAACCTACCTGTAGCTTGACAATCTTATCATTCTATGTTGTTACTGAACTTTTTTTTTTGTACTGGGGATCAAACTAACGACCTTATGCTTGCCAGACAGGCACTTAAGCTGCTGAGCTAAATCCCCGTGCTTCTGAACATTTTACTGTACTTCAGATGATAATGAAGTTGTAGCTGATTTCTTTATCTCTAGATTTCAGCATTATTCAGAACCTAAACCCTAAAGCATAGGTCACTATAGGAAACATTCAAGTGAGACTGAAGATTTCATGATTTTAGCTTCTCATCTGATATAGTTTAGATTATAATTAGGATCAAAAGCTTTCTAATTTGTCTTACGTGCAAAATAAAATCATAATTTCATGATATGCAGGAGTAGATTGACTTGAATTTGGTTCATTTTCTTGGGTGTATACTTAGAAGTGGAACAGCTGGATCATGTAATAGTTGTACTTTTAGTTTTTTGAGAAATATCTATACTTTTCTTAGCATCAATACAAATTAACATTCCCATTTACAGTGCATGAGTTCCTTTTTCTTTGTATCCTGGTCAGCATTTGCCATTTTTTTGATAATACTTATTCTGGGTGAGGTATCTCTTTGTATCTTTTGATTTGCGTATTTCTGAAGTCTTACTGACAGTGAAGTTTTTTAAAAATATATTTGTTGGTCATTTTTATTCTTTTGAGAAATATCTACTCAGTTCATTTACCCCTGTTTAAATTGCATTATACTTTTATTATGCTTTTCTGTGATTTTTATATGTTCTAGGCATTACACCTTTGTCCTATACATAGTTAATCAAACTTTTGTCTCATTTTGCTGGTTTCATCTCTTTGTTGATTGTTTGTTGTACAGAGGCCTTTTTTGAACAGTTCTGTTTGTCAAATTTTTGCTTTTATGTGTTTCTTGAGGTCCTATTCATACTATTCATAAAAGGATTGTCTATACCAATATCTTTAAGTGTTTTGCCTATATTTTCCTCCAATAGTTTTGGCTCTGTGGTTCATTTTAACTTCATTTTTGTATAAAATGAGAGATGAATCAGGTCTTAATTTTCTGTATGTTGATATTCAGTTTTCCCAGCATCATTAGTTAAAGAGACTGTTCTTTACCTAGTACATTTTTTGTTTAGCAACTTTGTCAAGAATCATTTGGCTGTATGTCTTATTTCTGCTTTCTCAATTCTGTTCCTTTGGACATATGCTTATAACATGGTTTGGTTTCTCTAGATGTCTCTTGTATGTCAGATATGTGATGTCTCTAGGTTTCTCAATTTTCTCATGATTATTTTGGCTCTTCATGTTCTTTTGTGCTTCTTATGAATTCTTGGATTGTTTTTTCTAGTTCTCTAACAAATGTCATTGGTATTTTGTTGAGAATTGCACTGCTGATTGTTTTAGATATTAGGGAAATTTTAGCAATGTTTTTCCAATTCATGAACATGGAAGTCTTTTTTCAGTTTCACTCATTGTTTTAAATTTTTTATTCTTAGACATCTTTCACTTCATGAGCTTATTCCTAAGTATCTTTTTGTGATGACTCTGAGTGGAGTTGCTTTCATGATATTTTCCTCAGCAAATTTATTATTGGTGTACAGAAAAACTACGGATTTTATCATGTTCATTTTTGTATTCTGTGCCATGGAATTTATCAATTTCAGTAGTACTTTTGTGGAGTTTTTAGGATTTGCATAGAATCATACAATTTGCAAGTAGGGATAATTTTACTTCCTTCTTTCTCATTTGTATGTCTGGTTTTTCTTTTTCTTGTCTAATTTTTCTGACTTAAATTTCTACAGTTTTAGTAAGAGCAGCAAGAGTGGATATTCTTGTCTGTTTTATGACCTTATAGGAAATACTTTTTGTTTTCACCACTAAGTATGATATTGTCTGTGGTTTTGTTTATTATATTTTATATTATGTTGAAGTGTGATTCTGTATGTCTAATTTGTTCAGAGATACTTTATCAAATATTTTTTCTGCATTGGTTGAGCTGATTATATGATTTTTACTCATTATGTTTAGGTGATATATTTATTGATTTGCATGTGTTGAACCATCCTTACATTCTTGGAATGGTGAATGACCATATATGATCATGATATATGATCTTTTTAATGTGCTGCTGAATGAAATTTGCTAGTATTTTGTGGAAGGTTTTTGCAGAGATAATCTATAACTATCTCTTTTTGGCTGTGTCATTGTCAGATTTTGATATCAGGGAAATATTGGCCTTGTAGAATAAGTTTGAAAAGATTGACTCCTCTTAAATTGGTTGGAATTGTTTGAGAATCATTGGGTTACTTCTTTAAATATTTGGTAAAATTTAGTTGTGAACTGTTCTAGTCCTATGCATTTCTTTGTTGGAAGATTTTATATTGATTCAGTCTCATTTCTTGTTAGTGGTCTGTTCAAGCTGTATATATCCTCTTCAATTTTGGTGGGCCATATTAGCAGGTAAAATTTTTCCATTTCTTTAGATTTTTCAGTTTTTTAGTGTTTACCTTTTTGAAGTAATTCCTTATAATGTCGAGTATTTTTATAGTATCTATTGTAATGTCTCCTTTTGCAACTCTAATTTACTTAATGTCTTTTTAAAAATCTTTTTGAATTATTCTGGATGTCAGCTTTATCTTATCAAAGAACCAACTTTGTTTCACTGGTCTTTTGTATTTTGTTTTGTCTACATTTGATTCATTTCTGCTTTCATTTTTATTTCTACTGTTGGGTTTGATTTTTTTCTTGTTTTCCTACATTTTTGAGATGCATCATTTGGCTGTTTATCTGGTGACAAGAGGCACAGAGAGATCAAGGGAGGAGTGAGAAAATACATCCTTCAAGACCATGCCCCCAGCAATCCAGTGGATCACTTCCTTTAGCCAAGCTTCAACTTCTAAATCACATTTAGTTATTAGTCTGCTGGTGAGTGTAATGTCCCCATAATCCAGTCATCTCCCAAAAGCCCTGCCTAGGAGCTCATGAGGCTTTGGAGGAGCATTTCAATATAAACCATAACATGTCCCATCTCTCCCTTTAGCACTCATTTTATATGATTGATTATTCTGACATTAAGGGCATATAAATTTATAACCACTGTGTCTTGATGGATCGATATTTTGATCATTATATAGTGACACTATTTTTCTCTTCTTCCAGTTTTGCCATAAAGCCTATTTTGTCACTTACAAATATAGTTACTTTAGCTCATATTAAGTTTCCATTGGTTTGGATTATTACTTTCCATCCATACATTTTTAGTCTGTGTGTCTCTTTACTGGTGAAGCGAGTTTCTCATACCCAAAACATTTATGTCTTTTTTTTTTAATCCATTTAGCCAGTCTGTATTTTGTAAATGATGAATATACTCCATTTATAATCAAGCTCATTATTGAAATGTAGAAACTTACTCCTGGTAATCTGATTTACTTCTACTTGTTTTCAATAATACTCTTCTTCTTCTACTAGTCTTTGTTTTCTATGGTTTATTGTTACAGATAATATTTGTTTGTTTTTCTATTTATCTTTCATGTATCTTTTCACATGCTTTCATCATGGCATTTATTTTTCTTTGACTTTTGGTTATAGGACTCCCTTAAGAATGGTCTGGTGGTTATGGATTCTCTAGGTTTGTTAATCTTAAAAAAGTCTCTTTTTCTTCTTAATGTCTGAAGAGTATCTTTGCTGGTTATAGTAATCATGGCTGGTGTTTGTTTTCTTTGAGGACTTGAAACATAGTATTCCATTTACTCCTGGACAGTAAGGTTTCTGTGGATAAATGTGCTGTTGGTCTCATGAGGTTGCCCTTAAATGTGACAAGTTTTATTTCAAAGATTTTAGACTACTTTTGTTTGCCTTGTATTTTTGATAATTTGAATATAATATACCTTGAAGGTCTGTTTTGATCATGTCTGTTTGGTGTTCTATAAATCTCCTATACTTGGATGTTCATATTTTTCCCAAAGTGAGTATTATTTTTGGTGTGACTTCATTGAATATGAGATTCTCCTAACATGTACTTCCTTAGCCTTAGATAAAGCCAATGACAGAGATTTTGGGTCATTAATTGGTGTCTCTACATTCTTTTTTCTTTTTGTTCTCTTTATTCTTATTTTTTCTTTATGTTTGAGTAATAATTGAAAGATCTGTCTTTAGGCTTTGATACTTTCTCTTCTGTTTTATGTAGTATGTATTTGAGGTTTTATTTTGTATTTTGTTGGATCCTTTGAATTATTAAGCTTTTCATACCCAGGGGTTTATTTTTGAAAAAGAACCAATTAATGCTGAGTTTCTATCTAACATCCAGAATTTTACTTAGCTGTTGTTGATCTGAGTTCTTTTTGGTCTAGTTGAGCTTTTATCAGGTATCTCATGTATTTCAATATACTTGGAATCTTTTACTTGAGAGTTAAGATCTTTTAGGTATCCATTTACCTTTTTATATTTCTTATGTTTCTACATTTGTTTTTGTACAGCTGGTAAATGAGATATTTCTGCCACTTTCGTGGGATTAGCTTAGCTTCTTAGTAAGTGGCTTTCTCATGATGATGTTTCTGCAAGTCATGAAAGAATGCAGATACTCTGGCAGTTCAGGCAGTTGTGATGCACATAGTTGAGTGTGAGGTGCAATTCTATACTTCCTCCTATAATAGTGGCTCCTTTTGGGTGATGGAGGTTTCCTCAGGTACTGATGATCAGGTACTGATTACTTGGAATGATCTCTGGCATTGGATGCCCTGGTAGTAGTGAGAGACCTAGAGCACTATCTACTAATGAGAGAGGGATGCGTCACAGAAAGAAGTGATGCACACATCAGAGCATCCTTTCTGTGCTCAGACAAAGTGTAATGGTGGCTGATAAGACATATGTAGTTATGGTGCCGGTGGTCATGTTACTTTTGTTGTAACTACGGGTTTCTATTTTTAGAAGAATAACTTCAGGCTCATCTGGATGCCTGGGAATGGGACATCAACTGGGAGTTCCTTCCTAGATTCTTTCAGCTGTAGTATCTCTCAGGGTTTGAGCTGGAGTGGATTGAACCTGGATCCGAGAAAAATTCTTCTTAGTCAACATGCTTGCAGGAGAGAACGAATGCGGAATGGCACTGGGCAGGATTTATCAGTAGACCTTTTTAGGCTGTGCATCTGGAGGACAGGACTTTGGCCAGCAGTTGGAGCTGGCAGTTGCTCAAAACCACCCGTGGAGCATGGGCCTGTTGACTGGGCAGCAATCTAACCTCAGAGATTTTCCCCAGCTTTAATGACAGATTTCCTATGCATACCTAGGTAAGGGTAGTTGGAAACATGTAACCACTTTTAGTCTGTGCACTTGTGTGAATATACGCATGACTGGCCACATCCCTGCTTTCAGAAGGCAGAATACCTAGTCCAGTGATGGCAAAACTTTTTGAGCTTTCAGTGATACAAACAACCTGCTGCGGCACACATGCCATAGGTTAGCCACCACTGACCTAGTCCCTGAGGTTTTGAGAGAAGCACCCTCTGTTCTTTGTGTGACAGTACTTATCTCCTGGAGTGCAGAGGACTCAGCAGGCTTGAATGAGAATCTCTCTATGGGGCTATGTTTATTTCACAAGGCGACAAACCACAGAGCCATTATAGTGGAATGTCTGCAGTCCTAGAGATGGACATACCAGGCGTATGAGAGCCAAGTATAGTCCAGATGCACACAATAGGTCCCTTTGCAAGATGGCTCTTAGCTTCAGTACTCCAAGGCTTTGCTGGATGATGATATGAAGTCTTCTTTCAAACTAAGGCTCTTGGGCAGAGTATAGGTTATTTATCTCATTGGTTTGTAAGCCAGGAGGTTTGTGAAGCTTTCTGGGAGCTAGGATTTTAAGGAATCCATGTGGGCAGAGTTTTCTGGGACTCTCTCTTTCACCTTTATCCCAACTGAAGAGACTTTTTCCCCTATCTGTGGAGCTATGACACAAGGTGCCTGGGATATTTTGTTATGCTTGCTATTTTCTAAGATCTCCTATTCATATTAGGTTTCCATCTTTCTAGAGTTGATTTTCCATCATTGGCTGCTAAATGCAACTATATAGTTTTTGTTATGGTGGTCCCTGTTGGAGTATTGGGTGAGTGTTGAGTGCTTCTATCTATTCATCTTGTTCTCTTTACTGATGTTTTTCTATTTTAGTGATTGTCATTGTGTTTATTTACCCAGACTACTCTAAAATTGTTATCTAGGGTATAGTGTGTGGTGATTGAAAGTAAATTGTAATGAAACAATCAAAACTTATAACTGTGTTTAGTGCGGGTAAAATAATGCACAAAAATAAACTGTTCTCACCTAATCTGCAGGCTTTGTTACCTTCAAATTATCCCTGAAATGTGTACTTCCTGATCACAGTGTGGTTCCTGTTGGAGTTTTCAGGAACCTCTTTTTGTCCTCTCATTAGGGTATGTAACACTGCTGGCCCCTCCAAATTGTCTTGGAGATGATGGATGTGCTTGATTACCTACCAGCTGCAAGAAATTTCTTATAATCCAGGCTCTTCTGCATGCCTGGAGGGACTCATATGTCAAATTCCTGGTGTGACATTCCATAACAGGTGGAGATGTCAAGCCTACTCATGTGGCCTCATTAAATTTCTTTTTTTTCTTTAATAATATTTTTTGTAAAAGATGGAATGCTATGTTCCAAGAATCTTTTTTTTTGGGGGGGGAAGTGTTAAAATGTTTTATCTGAACCTAATACCTTAGCTAGAAAATTTAGCCAAGTAGACTAATCTTTCCTGTCTATTTACCTTTACCATCTAATACAATGAATCCTAAGATTTTAGTCTGAAAGAAATTGTCAAATTAATTTGATTAACCAAGTGGATTTTTTTGGGGAAAATTTTATTGTCTCTCTTATTTATCTGAAATTAGCTTTTGGCCCTAATGTATATGCAGAATATAAACTCATGTCTAATATGAGAGACTGACTTTCTTATCTCCAATAACATCTTTAGTTTTATCATTCTGGGTTACTTTGGGTTTATTGACTGTTAAACCTACATGATGTCTGCTACACAGTAAAATTCAACAAATACATGGAATGTTTTAAGGATGTACACTGGCATGAGTTACTGAGCTACGTGCCTGGCACTGAGCTTCCTTTTAGGAAACTCAAAAGTAGGCACATTATTTATTTTCATGATTAGACCCCTGAAGCTTTAGCAATTAGGTTTTAAAACTAGGCCATCTGCATTCTAAGCTTCCATTCTCTTATTCACACTACACTATATTGCTTACTTAGCTTTGAAGCTAGGAAGGGAAATTAATTATGCATTTTATTTTAGCTGTCCTAATTTGGAAGCTAAACTGAGAGCAGGTAAAAGCTGTGAACAGTGCTGGTTTCAACTATGACATATAAGGAGCTTGAAAGGAAGTCATCATTCCTATCCTTCCAACCACAAAAAGCTGGGGCAGCTGAAAAAAATCAATGAGTTTTCTCAGGTGATTCAAAGCAACAAGATTGCAAAGAAAAGCATGACCATGAAATCTAGAAAGACAGGTTAATATAGAGTCACAGTTGAGATCTGCTTTTCTGGAGCAGAATATAATGGGGTAATAAACTGACAGGCACGTGATAATCGTAGCAAATTGCTGGAAGATATGTGCATGGACTAGCTTGAGAGTGAGAGCATTCTGGGATCACCGTCTTAGAAGAGTTGCCACTGTGTCAAGGCCATTGGGAAACTCTAGAGGTCAGGTTATCAGATTCCCTATGTGCTTTTCAGAAAGGAGAAGAACAGTCTTGAAATACATCAAGAGCATCTCCAGAACAATCACCAAAGAGGTATTTCCTCACTCCAGTCACTTCAAGATTCCCAGATCCTCTCAGAGAGCTGGAAAGGGGTAAAGTGAGTAGGAGTCAGGGCTTTAAAGAAGTTGATTGGAGAATGGAAACCGGTGTGGGGAAAGGGCAAAGTTCGCTACTGTGTGATGAGGTTCACAGTCTACAGACACTTTCTCACTTGCAGTTACTGATTTAGTTGATCCCAGAAGCTCCTTCTGCCCCACACCTTAGCATCACATTGACAGAACTCTGGAGTAGAAAGTCTGGTCTCAGTTGGGACAGTTGTAAGATGATGTCTCGGAGGAAAAATATTTGGGGCAGTCTGAGGTTCAGAGAAGAGGCCAACAAAGACACCCTGGCACTTACACCAACAGCAAATAAAATCATAACTTAATTTTAAACAGGCTTTGAATGTGAAAATTGAGATTAATCTCAGTTCCTATTACATGATAAAATATGTCTGCATTGAACAAAAAATTGGGGTGGCAAAAGATAAGAAAAAACTGAAAGTAAGAAATAAATTTAGAAAATACTTTAAATTTTGGATGGAAAATATAATCTAAATTTCTGTATCCAGTAAAATTGCTCTTTAGAAGTTCAAGAAAAGGAGACTTTCTCAGGGGAACAAAAACAGACGTGTTTTCCCTCACGCAGCCCCCAGCAAACATGCTCTGCAAAAGTATATTAAATGAAATGATTAGGCAGGTGCAAAATGTTAGCAGTGAGAAATCTGAATCCACATAAAGGCATAACATCTATGAAGGAATAAATTGATGTAAATACAATCATTTACATTATTTTTAATATAAATTATAAACACTTGAAAAATACTAGTAAAAATGAATTAGATGATTATAGCATATGGAAAAATGAAATCAATGGCAACATTGTCATACAGATGCGAGAAAGGAATTTAAGATATTCCCTTACAAGATATTTGTACAGCACATGAAACAATAAATTTAAAACTACAGAGCAAATACAAAAACTTTTTTAAAAGTACAAGAGAGGTGATAAAGTAGAATCATATGAAATGTTAAAACTAAGAGCAAAGCAAATAGACAATAGGAACATGGTAGAACTCAGTAATAACTTTAAATGTGAATATAACCAGTAAAGGAGAATGAAAATGTATGACCATGACACTAATTGAAAGAAGCCACAAGGCAAAATATTTTTTAACTAAATGCAAATAAAATTTATCAAAATGTATACAATACATCCAAAATACTGCTTTTAATATAAAACGAATATAGTAAAAAGAAGCAACTAAAGTCAATCTCAGCTTCCCCTTTATGAAATTAGAGAAAGAACAGCAAATTTAGCTTATGGAAAGTAAAAGAACAATAATCACATGAGAAATCAAGACACTGAAAAAAAATCAGTGCAAGCAAAAGCTAGTTCTATGACAAGTTCAATACAATTAAGTTTTTTTCAGACTAACCAAATAGTAAAAAAATTATCAGAATCAGAAATGGAAGGTGCTCTCACTGCTTATCTCACAGACATTAAAGCAATATGTGAATCACTGTACCCACATACTAGGTTACATTAATTAAATGGAACAATCTGCTGACAGATGTATGCTAAAACTCATGTAAAAAAGTCAACTGAGTGGACCTATTTTGATTAAGGAAATCAATAATAACCTTCCAAAATTGAAAGTTCCAGGCTGAGATGGGTTCATAGGTAAATTTTACCAAGTGGTTGAGAAATAATAGCATTTTTTCATAGAATAAAAACAGAAGTTTTTTTGACTTCCTGTATGAGCTCATCTCTGTACCATCAAAATCACATGGAAGTATTACAGGAAAAGAAAACTAAAAAGACTAACAATCGCTACTGGAGAGACAGCATCGTTGCTGATGGGAATGCAAAATGGTACAGGTGTTTTACAAGATTGGTTGTTCCTTACAAAGGTTTTGAAAGATAGTTTGGTAGGCTCCTACAGAGGTTTTCAATATAGTCTTATGGTAGAAAAATTGTGCTCTTAAGTATCAATGATTTAAAAATTTGTATATGAAACATGTACATGTATTTTTGGCAGTTTAACTTGTGCAGTGAGCTGTGAAGCAGTGCAAAGACACAGATGACTTTTAAATATATATTGCTAAGTGAAAGTAGTCAGAATAAGAACACTAAACTACATTGGATGTGGTTGTGCATGCCCCTATTCCTAGCACTCAGGAGGCTGAGCCAGGAGGCTTGTCATGAGGCCAGTCTAGGCTACATAGTGAGACCTTGTCTCATTCTGCCCCCTACAAAAGCAAAAACAAAAATGAAAACAAAACTCTAGAACCCCTTGAACTCTATATCCAATTTGTAGGACATTCTGAAACAAGGCAAACTATTGACATGATAAATAGTTCTGTTTTTCATGATTGCTCCGTCTTTGAGAGGGAGGGTATAATGGTCACCCTTCTCATAACTGGGAGCAAATTACATGACATACACAATGTAAAGGAGAAAAGGTTAGCCTCATGGTTTCAGAGGTTTCAGTTCATGGTATACTGGGTCAAAGGGTTAAATTACAAGGATTTGGTGGAGAAGAGCAACTTAATCCAATCAGGAAGGAAAAAAGAATGAAATCAGGAAGAGATACATTTCAAAGCCAAGTGTGCAGTCATCTACCTCTTTCATTGGGGCCCCATCTCCTGACAGTACACTCAGTTGTGAAGTTGTCAGTGGTTTAATCCACTGATGTGTACAGCAGTCCTGCGATACGATCACCTTCAAAGGCCTCACCTCCGAACACAGAGTTGTGGGGAATGTGTTATTTTTTAAAGTTGATTTTACTAGTACACATTTGGTATACAATAACAACTGTATTCATCATAAGGAATTTGTTCCTGTACATAAGACACCTTGATTCTTATTTTCTGAGGGAAAGAAGAATCTTTTTCTGGTCTCTGAAATGTTTGTCATATATGAATCTGGTTCTGATGATAAGTTTTCTTTTTTCTCCAGATTGTGTATTTCACCTTGTAAATAGATTTTTTTATGAGACATTTTTGTATTTGCTGTACATATATTATCAGGGGCTAAAATTTCCTTTGGAACCTTTTGTTTTGTTTCCCTGTTTTCTTTGTTTTTTTTCCCTAGGGAGCCCTTATACTTTGTTTAGCTCTAATCTTGTCACTGTACAGAAACCCTATTGATAAGCGGTGAGGTATGGGGAGTGGAAAGGTTTATGTGATTAGATCTCAGTCTTTCAGTGAATTTGATTTGGGTATTAGTACCTTTTTTCCACACTGAAGTTATGGAGAACTTGGACAGAAGTATTCTTTGCTCCATGTTAGAAACTAGAGGGAGATAATACTGGTATTTCTCTTGTTCTGGTAAGTTAGGCTCAGGTAAAATATTTTCCCTTGAGTGTAGTCCTGGTTAAGAACAGAGAACTCTGGTCATATTTCAAAAAAGTAGTGTTTTCTTCCTTCTGCTGGAAGCAGGATGAGATTGTTTCTGTGCAATATCCCCTTGAGAAACTCAGGAAACTGCAGAGATACCCCCAACTGGGTCTGTACAGAGTTTTTGATATTCCAGTGAGTCCATACTGAGCCTCTACCAGCCTGTCAATTAATTTCAGGTGTTGTCACTGAATCCAGCTTAGGCTTCTGCAACTAGACTTTGGTTTTCAGTAAGTGCGATTTCTTTTTGTAGGGACCTAAGTTTTCTGATATATCTCAGGAGAGCTATTGGTTTTTGAGGATTTTATTTTAAAAATTTTTTTAGTTTTTGTCTTGTGAGGCTAGGAATAATGACTTCTAAGCTCTTTATGTGTCAGAGCAGAAACTGGAAGTCTCATTTTTGTTATATGGTCAAGGTTTTTTGGTTAAACTACCCTGGAATATAATATGTTCAGGGTTACAATGTAACATGTAAAGAATATATTTGAAAATTTAAATTGTGTTTCAGATTCATTCCAGTTGCAATCCAGTGAATGAAATGCTCTTGTATATATTTTTTGGCTATAACCTGTATTCTGTGTGCAATGAGATAATGCCACATTATGAGGTCATTTACAACAGCTAAGTTTTTAGCTTTTAAAGAGGTTCTAAATATTAAGTGAATCCCCTTGCATACAGTGGAAATACTCAGACAACATCTAAAGTAATTACCATGTTATCAAGAAAGTAAATTTGCAGTTGTTTAACATATTCTGCAACAAAATATAATAGCAGTTGTCAGATAATCTGAGCAGTGAATTTATAGGAGTAATTTTAATTTGCATCTAGTGATACAGGTGATTTTTGCCTAGCAATTTACATGGATTCAGTTTAGGAGTCAACATAAAAAACATCCTATGGAATTTCCTTGTGGACAGAATGAATGTTATTCAACTCCAAAAGAGATTACTAGACAAAAGGGTGAGAGCTTTATTACAGTGTACATGATGTGAATGTTAATTCAGTACTTTGTTAAAATCTAAAAGAACAATGATAAAAAATTTTACTTGTCTATTATATAATTATAGCAAATTATTTTCTCTCTGGTGAGAGAATCAGGAGGATTTGTGCCTTAGACTTGCTTGCATCTCCCAGAGTCAATGAAGCAGATGCTCCTGTGAGATGTCTTTCTTTTAGCTGTTTCCCTATTCAGGGCATAATTATTTCTGCCTCAAAATAGGAATTATCTTTTAATGAACCCCATTTAAATTTCTTTTCTCTATTTTTATGTTCATCTCCTTGAATAACATAATCTTAGAAAAGATTAACTTGCATTATTTCAAAGTTTGGTTTCCTAAACTATCTTAATGTAATCTCTCCATATTTTTTCTGGTATTCATTAATTTGTACTATTCAGGTCCTCATATGAAAGTGCAATGAAAAGGTTCTGTTGACTCCCTTTTCCAGATCATTAATAAAATGTTAAGAACTGGCTAAACACCAGTCCCAGGACACTATACTCATTGGCCTTCCTCATTATATGACAAACTTATTTATCATGCACGTCCCATTGTTTGTGTTCCTTTTGACAGTTTGCAATCCTTGCAAGAGTTGTCCTATCAAAGTCAAGTTTGAATGAATTTTTTAAATTAAGGTTGTAGGAGGTACTGTTCAAATACTTTGCTGAGAGCTGACAGTGGTGATATCCATTTTACAAACTGTAGTCATTAATTTTTAAAAAGATGTTAACTAATCACATCTGTCTTAAATGACTAACATCGATCCTGATTTTCTGAATACTGGTAGGAGGTGACGCTCAGGGATATCATTTTAGTGTCATTACAAATGACTCTATAAAGTAAGAAAGATCTTTCCTGTGAAAACTTGCAGGTGATTCATTATGGAAAAGTTATGATAGATGAGTGAGCTTTTTTCTCTGCAGTGTTAGGTTCAGCGATTTTTGAAAACTCTGATATGTTATCTCCTTTAGCTCTACTCTTCTTAAATGTATATTTGTCCTGATTGCAACTACTTAGTAAAATGAAATCAGACTTGAGAAACTAATACAGTTAGATACTTCACATGGAACTTTACATATCATAGCTATTAAATATGTATATTTTAATTCTTCTAGTTTTAATTTCTATAGTATAAATATTATTGCCATAATTGTATCTTTATAACAATAGGTTAGTAAACATGCTATTAACAGGCTGCAAAACCAAAGGGTTTCTTTTGCCTCAGATAACATCTCTCTCTTTTTTTTTTTTTTTACAAATTTACTCTTACAGCTAGTAAAACTGTACACTACTAAATCATAGTCTGCCTGTTTTAGCATTGTTTCAATAATCCAATGAGATTCAAAGAATGACAAAGTAACAACCTAGCCACTGGTCAGCTGTGTAGATCAATGTAAAATCTCTAGAATCCTCTGAGTGAGAAAAACATGAAAGGGTTTTGAGTTGAGCCTGATACAACTTGACTTTAGCAAGGGGACTGTGGATGCTGTGAGAATGAACACAGGGGTGGTAGGGGAATGAAGGAAATCGGTGTTGGTAACTGCATGCTGGTTCAGGGCCTTCTGCAGTCCCCCTTCCAAGTGGCTTGGTAGAAGGCGGCAAAGTTGGTGGCTGGGGTGAAAATTCTGAGGGCATTTTCTTTATTCTACTTTGTGATTGATGAGCCCATTTATATAATAGGTGCTTTTTTTGTCTAAGAGTTTCTTTTTTTGAAATTATAGCTTATCTGAGTATACATTTAAGGGAGAAATCTCTAGAATTTCTGACAGATTCAACAGAAGAATCAAGAAATTTCCAAGGCTTTTGGCCTGGCCATAGGGATCAAGGAATTGCCACTCACTGAGGCAGAAGATGGTGGCAGGTAGAGAAAATCAAAATTCTCTTATTTATTAAATTATAGTATTTAAATTTTAATAAAGGCAAAGATTATTTTCTTAGTCAATAGGACTATTCTGCAGATACAGATTTTACCTTGAACTCAGTGTATTTCCAGTATTGCATTGACAAGAGTATCATGATTCTTGAAATTAACTAAGTATTTTTCTAATGTATAAATCTCATCTGTTACAGTTTATAACAGAAGTTACATTTTTGGTAAATGAATCAACTCCTTTTGAATACTCATAATTAGCATGAACACGAATCTCTATCTCACTCCCTTCCTTTCTGTACTCTGTAGTTAAGAAAGGAATAGTAACAGATTAAATGGTTAACTTGATAAGCTGTTGTTTTTTTCATCAGTTAATGTAATAATTCTGTTTGGCATCCTTACTTAAAATGATTCAAATATACAAGTTACTCTTGGCTGGGTGTGGTGGTACATACCTGTAATCTCAGCACTCAGGAGGCTGAGGTAGGAAGATCATTGTAAATTCAAGGCCAGCCTAAGCAAAGTGAGTTCAAGGTCAGCCTGAACTGTAGAGTGAGACCATGTCTCCAAAAGACAAAAAAAAATTACTGTATGAAGAATGCTAGTACAACATATATTTTAGGCATGAGATCCCTTTACACACCTTAATGTGAATAACAAGACTAAATAATTTCATATAAAAAGGTACCACTCAATCTTGTTTCAAAGAAATAGTAGTTTATGTTCAGATTGGAAGATGGAAAATTGCTCTTAGTAAAGATTCACCATGTTGTTGCTCATAGTATCTTTGAACCACTTGAAATGTCTTTTGGAGCAGTAGATGATAGCAATGCCAGGAATCATGGCATTTAGGTTGATGTCAGATGTGCTGTTAGCACAGTGTCATACTTAATAATATAGTTCCCTTATCTAAACCTTAGTTTGCTCATCAGTAGCTCAGAGAATAATTACCTTTTAATAAACTGTCAGGTTTAACTGTAACTGCTCATGTGTCCTCCATTTGTAACATCATGTCTTATCTGTTTGGACTATTATAACAAAATACCATAAAACTGGGTGGCTTATTAATAATTACATCCCACAACTCTTAAAGTTCTGAAGTCATAGAAGTCCAAGATCTAAGTGTCAGCAAGTTTGGTGTCTGATGAGGATCCTTTTCCTGGTTTACAGATCTTCTCTCTGGGTCCTCACTTGGTGGAAATGATGTTAACCTTCCAGTGTAGTGAAGGGCAGTAACCCCAGTCGTGAAGGCATTCATGTTTCACAGGCTCTACACCCTAATGCCAGCACCCGAGGAGTTAGGATTTGAACATACGAATTTATATTAGGGGTTTTTGTTCTAGATTTCTCCTGTTTGCATTTTAACATCGATGAATGTGGGAAATAACCTCTCTTATGTACTTGGTACAGGAAAAAAGATGACAACTGGTAAAGCATCAGTGGAATGAGAATAGCTTAGAATGGTAGAAGAAGAATGTAATTCTGAGTGAGGAATTAATGGCAGGATGTCAGATGAGGTTCACTGAGACTATCTGTGTGTGTTGAGAATGCTGCCTACTTCGCAGGTTCAGTACCATGTTCCTGACAGTAGTGTTTAAACCACACTCACCCTAAGACTATTACACACTTACCATCCTTAAGAAAAATGAGGGCATCACACTTTTTATATTCAAATTTGTTTCACACAAAGAAAGCATATCAAGAAAAATCAATTCAGTGAAACTTGTGATACTAGGGAGCATTCTGATTTTAAAAGGAAATCAGAAATGGGTATAAATAATAATATATGCCTCACTATTGAGGGGAAGTTCTTGAACTATTATTTTTACATAAATTAAAACACCAAAAGATTTTGGAGTATGAGCCAAGCTAATTACAGAAAAATGCATGTTATAGGACATGAATTAATGCAGTGTTCATTGGAATGGTACAGAGTGAAGTCCTTGTGCCTGCCTTTGCATGTGAGAGTGTCCCAGGCTTGGACACCACGAGTCCCCTGCAGGTGAATTCCCTAGTTTCATATCCTACTTTTGCTTACTTACTAGTTACTATACAGGATTTCTAAGAAATTATGATATTTCTGGGTTTTGTCTGTTTTCATTTGGATATTAAAATAGTATTCATCTGACAGAATTGGTGTGGAGATTAAATGGATTAACATTTGCTAAGGGTTAGCAACAGGGGAGGCATTACCGCTTCTATCTCCATAATCACTTCAATAATAGAACAGAGGAGAAATCCAGAAATAAATTCCAGTACATATGGGGGTTTTGCATGCAATGCAGGTGTATCGTAGAACACTAAGGGAAGTGTTAGTTAAGAAAGGATGTTTGGAAAAACGGCCATCTGGAAAAAAGTATAGAAACTGCCTCAAGCTAAAAGAAAAAAAATTCTCATGGGCTGATTAAATATTTAAAAGGGTAAGGCATACACTTTCTTACCAATTTAAACATATGTTTACAATTTAACAATCCAATTCCCATGTCTTTACCAAAGATATAAAAACATATGTCCACACAAATTCCTATACACAAATACTCATTGAAACTTAATGACAGGCCAAACATGAAACAACACAAATGTCCACAGATGAATGGATAAACTAGTTGTGATATATTCGTACAATGAAATATTACTCAGCACTAAAAGGAATGACAGGACACTCAACAACATGCGTGAATCTCTAAAGTAGCAGCAGTGAACCTATGGCATGTGTGCTATAGTGGGCTATTTGATATTGAAAACTCTGAAAGATTTGGCTTCACTGCCCTAAAGCATGCTGAGTGAAATAATGCGAATATGAAAGATTATACAATGTATGATTCCATATATATGAAAATCTATAAATGGCAAAGTAATGAACAAAAGTAGGTAAGTGGCTGTTTGGGATAGAAGATTGAATGTAGAAGACACGAGGTCACTTTTGAGAGAAATAGATGTATTTCATGTGCTAGTTGTGATTATCTGATTATATATATTTGTCAAAACTCCAAATTGTAAACTCCAAATACTAAAATGGATACATTTTATTGCTTGCAATTTCTACCTTAAAAGGTGATTCTGTTTTAAAATCAAAGCAAAAACAATGGTGAGTCAATTTTAAAGCACATTCCTAATAATCATTTATACTGCTCCCTGACAAAGTTCGTTTACATTCTGTTCCTTGAATGTGATTTCTGATAGCTCTACTACCGGAATGATGGTAATAGCTTCCACTTTCTCTGTTTTGAGACTGTTTTGGGAACACAACCTCTAAACTGAGACACATAGAAAGATCTAAAATGGAAAAGAATCAACTGTCAGATGCATAACTGTAAAAGCTTTTGAGGTGACTCAAGTTTCCAGCACTGATTTCAACCATAGGTTGGCAGATGAGGACCAGACAAAGGGAGAAAATAATACAGTGATGACTTGCTTTAAGCCACTAACTACATTTTATGGTGTTTTGTTATACATCATTAGATAACTGGAACAAAAGAAGAAAATGTTGAGCATTAAAATGTAAATAAAGGTCATTAACACAAGGCATAAAATGTATAAGCCTTGAAAGAAAAAATTGATGAATAAGAAATTGGTAAAAAAAAATTGAAAATAATTTTTTGGTAAAACCATTATTCCAGTATTAAATGATAGACTTAAAAATGTTTGCAACACATATGATGTAGTATTTAGTTGTCATATTAATAGACCTTTAAAAATCAATGACAAAACTGAGAATACAGAAAATGGGCATTGAGCAGAAGTGACAAAAATATAAATCATAGCTGTCATACATATGCAAAGATTGTCATCTTTGCCTATAATTCAAGAGATGCAAATCAATGCTGTAGTATAATACTATTTTACCCATAAAATTGGTGATGATAAAAATTTTATCCAAATTGTGTCATCGAAGGAATTGTTAAGCTCTCCAGTGTATTCTTGCTGAATGTGTAAATTGGCTCAACCTCCTTAGAAGGCAATTTAATTTTAACTATCATAGTTTAAAATGCAAGGACACTTTGTGTTAGGAAAATAATAGCTTTGCTAAATAAGAGTTTATTTTTTAACCAAGTAGTAACATGGTATGCATTGAAGTTGGGTCGGAGAGTCTGTGCCCTTCAGTCAATCATCTGGGTTCCCTCTACGAAGATTTGTAGTGTTGTAGGGCTTCATGTTCTTCATGCATTGTATAGATATGTTGCTGGAAGATGGAATATTTAGAAGATGCTGGTGATTAGGTGAATTATAGGAGACTCACTAAAAATGACCAATTGAAGCAAATTTGGAAGCTGCATTTACTTTCTAGTTTGAATGTTACATGACTCTCTTTATTTCCTTCAATGAATTTCCTGTCTGGATTTCTTATACTTTGTCTAGGCAACTTATAAAATGCTGTCCTTAGTCTCAGAAATCTGCTTTAACTATTTCTTTAATTTGGAGGCTTTGCATTTTTAAATTAAAAAGTCACAGTAAGATATTATTCTCATTTGTATTTGAAGAAATAAGAGGGAAATCACAAATAATTTAAGGATGTCTATTAATATTTCAAGTCTACATCTATCATAGAATGAAAATTACTTGTACATTTCTGGTTCTTTGTATTTCTTAACAAATAAAATCCATGGAAAAGGTACATTGAGGATTTCATTTATTTCCATATTTGATTTTTCGGATCATTGCTACCAAAACATGTTTTGATAACTTTTTCTTAAGAATTCTCTTAAGAGAGAAGTCAACTTGGCCGATCAGTGAGCATCAAAATATAAAGCCTCTCAGGAGAAACAACTCATATGACAGAATAAAACACCCTGGAGAGACCCTGACAGAGGGAGATGGAGTCTCTTGACACAGGAAGAAATTAAAACATAAAAAAGCTCATCAAATACGTCAGGACTACAACTGAAACAGCTAAAAATTACAGGACACAGTGATTTTGCAGTGACCCGCCAAGTTTGTGCCAGCTTGAATTTGTGCCAGCCTGAATTTGTGCCAGCTTGAATCACGTCAGCTTGAATATGCACCAGCTGGCAGAGCCACACAAACTTGTTCCTGCTGCCACTCACAGGAACCACAGCAGCACTGAAGTCGGAGGTTGGTGAGCCCAATGGAGAGTGGAAATGGTGAAGGGATCTTTATTAATCCACAGTCAGTGCTGGGAACGAGATCCCCAACACACACACGAGAAGAGGATGACCAAATGGGCGACATGTTGGAATCAGGCAGGAGGAGCCTGAACTGGGAGTGACAGTGACTTCAGTTGGTTGCTCCTCCCCCAGAGCAGATTCATGGGATTTGCTTGGACTGGGCTGCGCCCCTGGCCAAAACCCAATGAGCTGTCCCAAATCGATTCCCTGCACCTAGCATGCACTAACTGGGTGAAGGCCCCTGAAATTTGGCTGACTTGGAGGTTAGGGGCTGACATATGCAGCCATTGCTTACACCTCAGTGACAAGAGCAAGCAGGAGAGGGTGGAGATCTCTCACCAGCATGCTTCGGAGGAAATGTGGCCAACAAGGAAGGGGGCTGGGACCTCCACTGTAACCTGTGTGGAGGAAGCCAGGACCATGACAGGAGAGAGAGGCAGGAGGAGGCCCCCAGCCCAGGACCCTGAGAGCACTGATCCAGGAGAGGTAAAAACAAGGGAGACTGAGGGTGGCAAACACGCAACATCTGACATGGCTTCAATAGACATTAAGAGATATCTTTGGGACCTTGTAGAAGAGCTCAAAACTGAAATATTAAATAAGGTAAAGCAAGATATGAGTAGAGTAATAAAAGAAATGCTCTCAGGAAGCATCTCTCAGGAAGATACAGAGAGAAGGGAGGAACACAAAAAAAGGAGAGAAACATTTGATAAAGAGTATAAGGAAAATATAGAATACATGAAGCAGATTCAAAGAGACTACCAGGAAATTAAAAACTCCATTGAAAGCTGGCAAAATGCCTTAAGAGAAACTAAGGATAGACTATCAAAACTTGAAGACAAGTTTGCAGTGTGTGATCCTGAAAGAAAAGATCTCTTAAAAATAACAAGGAAACAGGCAGTAACAATACAAAGGCTAGAAGATGACAAGAGAATCTACAGTTTAAGAATAAGAAATGTGAATGAAGAAGCAGGAATACATACAGGTGAATTACAAAGGCTATTCACAGAAATAATTAAAGAAAACTTCCCAAGCATGGGAAAAGAAAATGACATTCAGTTATGTGAGGCACACAGAACTCCAGCCACCTACAACCAAAACAGAGCTACATCCAGACATAGAATAATCAAGATACCAGAAATTCAATATAAAAACAGAATATTAAAAGCCATCAGAGAAAAGAAACAGATTATCTATAAAGGTAAGACCATCAGGATCATGGCTGACTTCGTGACCCAGACCATTAAATCAAGAAGAGCTTGGAGTGAAGTATTCCATGCCCTCAAAGAAAATAACCCCCAGCCCAGATTGATGTACCCTGAAAAACTGTCACTAGAAGTTGATGGAGAAACAAGATGTTTCCATGACAAAGAGGAACTGGGGGAGTTTGTGACCATCAATCCAACCCTACAGAGAATACTGAAGGACATTCTAGAGAGAGAGAGAAAAAATACCAGGATTTTAGGAACAGTGGCAGAAAGGCCTCAATGAGTGGGGCAGGCAGTAGAATGAAGGAGAAAACTAGACAAACAAAGGCAGAAAAATAGCATAGCAGAAATGAGGCAGAGAAGGATAAGTAGAATCTTTAACGTAGATGGCCTTGATACACTATATTGTTAATAGTGCACCAGGATTTAAAACCAACATTATTCACACTACTCTGCTTAGATGCATTATATTCTATTCCAGTCATTCTACCTGTACTAGATTTGAGGGCACAGACAGTAATCTCAAAAATAACAGGATGTAGTATGGTAATCATCCTTAATTTCCTATTAACTTAATCTAAACCTCTGTAAAACCTACAGTTTTACCATGACCGATTGTAATCAAATCTGATTTGTTAGATTGCTATTTTGTAGTGATAGATTTTATTCAAAGCTGTCATGATTGATAGTATCAAGTCTGAGAGTATAGGCAACTGCACTTAAGATGACAAGATTCACCAGAATATCCATTCTGGTTTGATTATTACCTGCCTTTGAAGTTTTATACTGTCTACAATGTTTTATTTTTACTAATATTGTTATGTACTGCTATATTAGATTATACTGCTATATTCAATTATGCCTGATGATATAAACAATTCTATTGAAAATAATAAGAAACAACACAACATTCATTGTAGATCACCTTGTACTGTGGTTTTATACAACTTTTTGGTTTCATGTTTTTATAGGAATTTGTTTTGTTTTGTCTTGCTATGTTTTGTTTTTCCCTCTAATACAGAAAGGATAGAAATACATGTAGACACTCATGCATGCATAGCTGTTCACACTCTCACTGTTTGAATATCTGCTTTGTATGCTTTAATTTTGTAATTTGAACAACTATTTCTAAGAGGACAATATGTAATTAAAAAAAAGAATTCTCTTAATAATTCTCATAGTGGCATATATCAAGTATTTTCCTGCATTTATTTGAATCAAAAGATAAAATTGGGAACATGACAGGTTTAAAAATTACACCTTCCCAATTAAAGAAGGCAATCAAGAAACACAGATCTGAAGCATCCTTAGTCAAATTAGGTGCACAAGTGTAAAATATTATCTATGTTCTCTTTTATAATACCTGTGTTCCTGTTAAACAGATTTTTTAACCTAATTCTGCACAGCCCCATGTAGAACTTTGTGGCTCTGACTGTGAATGTTATATTATGAGCTGGAAAATCAGAACTTCAGCTCATTAACTCCTGGCCAGGTCAACTGTTAAATTTTCTATGCAATTGTTTCTCTCCATACAGATTATGTTTAGAAATAAAAAAATGTACAAATCTATGTAGTAGAGGGTTTTATTAATGGGTATTATCTTATAAAATTCCTAAATAGATATTTCAGTTTTCCTGGTTCAAACAGAACCCTTGGTTGTCACTTTCTTTGGATCTTGGTTACTTGATTTCAGCTGTCAATCACAGAGAGCTGGGTTATTCTGTCTTCCTTCCTGATATGCCAGTGGTCTCCCAGTATGTCTTAATACTCAGATCATTTGGGTTATGATGAAAGTATGCAAGTTGATAAAAAGTTTTCTTTCATTAAGGAAATATTAATGAGCATGCCTACACTGCAGCTATTACATAAAACAAAAATAGTGATTTTTCTATTAACTCTATTAATTGTACAGTGTGGTATAGCAGGATATGTATATGTGTCCTAAATTCCTAGGTAGAAGGAGGAGGAAGAAGATGAAGGAGATAGAAGAATTTAGATAAGAAGTCATAAATAGAAAAGAATGTCATAAGGGGTAGAGCAAGATGTAAACTTTTAAATTTATCCATATTTTATGGTTTATGCATTATGTCAACTTGAGAAGTCTAGCAGCTTAAGGGATCCAGCAGTTCTACATCCAGGGTTTAGAGGACAAGCTGTTACAGCTGTAGGATATTGTTGATTGTGTCAATTTGAGAAGGTGAGAAGTTTAAGTGATTCAGCAGTGGGCCAGGGTCCTTTGTAACATTCTCATTCTGTGCAAGAGGAGGGCACAAATGTTATAGCATACCCACCCCAGGGGAGTAACTTGCATACCATAAAAGGCAAATGAGGGTGGACTGATTGCTGGTTCTTTGGAGGAGTTCCAGTCCTCATCTTCAGCTTGGACATGATCTCCTAGATTCTGGCACACTGTTCAGCTTCCACCTGGGACTCTTCAGCCTTCATTGTAGACTCTGCAGGCTTCAGTCTTAAATTCTTCAGTGTTCTATCACAGCCTCCTCATATGAGCCTGCATGGGATAGTGCAGTGAGCTCCAACCCTTAGGCTGGAACCTTCAGCCTCCAACATGCAGGCTCCCTCTGCACACTCTCTCATCCAATTTTTGTGGGTGACCATTATAAGCCAACCTTGTAATTTCTTATAGATTTGTATGTCTTGTGTTGTATCTGTTTCTCTAGTAAACCCAGACTGATACACCATAAGATTATTTCTTTCCCTGGAAAAGTAAGAGGACCACAGAGGGCAAATGTATAGTTTACCACCAAAATCATGGAGTTGTGAAGTGCATCACTATTGCTATCCAACACCAGGACTATGGACATAAATCAGGACTGACTGTGCTATACAAGCCCTAGCCGAACACATAGTTAATGTAAATTAAAGAGATGATAAAGTAGTGAACAGGAAACAGATCTTCTGACCAAGTTAGGTAGAATCCATTTACCCTTAAGGAAAATGACATTGGGAACTTTCAAGTACAATTAGGAAGGGTAACAGGAAAAGCAGAGCAGCCAATTATAAGAAAAAGACATCTTGAGGGTGGCATGGTAGGTGGTAGAGTTCAGTTTCCTAGGAAATCTTTAGAAAGTGGAGAGTAAAACATATGTCTCAGAAGTACCCTACCTTTAAGTTGAGAAAATTAAGGTATTACAGCTCTGACTCTAGAAAGTGATTGAGAGCTGGTGTGGAGGTAAATCAGAAAAATAGTCTGAGGTACAGAGCCCAGACACTGGGAGCAGGAATCTATGGAGGAGAGGTGTGATGAAATCCTTGTAATATCAGACACATTTCTGTGGCCATAGTCTGGAACTAAGTAGCCACAAAGCTCACTTTTAGTTCAGAAAAGGTAAAATATTCTAAGTAAAATAATTTTTAAAAATTTTATTTAAAGAGAAAAAGCAAAACAGAAAAAGTGGTAGAAACAATACAGAATTTCAGAAAAAAAAGCAGTAAGAAATCACTAGTTGATAAATTACATATTGTCTTCTTAGACCTAGTTGTTAAAGTTACAAAATTAAAGCATACAAAGTGGACATTCAAACAGTGAGACTGCAAAGAAGTTCAATGATCCTGTAACAACTTAGCAACATGGTTATCAATCCTACACACTTAAACATACATGCAGCCATATCCTCTAGAGCACTTTCTTTTCTTCTTTTTACTTTTTAACTCCATTATCTGTTTAGTTATATCCTGTTTCAGGTTGCTCAGTACCTCACTGACTTGTTTTGTTGCTGTTATATACTTTTTAATCACCTTATATAATTCTGTTGCCTTGTTTTTGAGTTTCTCCTCATCCATGATCCATGGATCAGCTTTGGTGGAGTTGGGAGATTTTTGGAGGTATTTTGTTACTTTCTTATCTACTTTTTTTTGAAGGTAGGAAAATACAGCAAAACAACACAGAAAAAACCCATGCCACCGCAGTGCAGTAAAACAACCACAGAACCTCACAGCAGGTCACCAGGATATGAGCAATGGGCTCAATAGTACAGCCCATTTTGTTCACATTATCTGTTCTTTCAATCAGGTACAGGAAAATGGAAGGAAATATCAAAGTTATAAAAACAGAATATTGAATAAAGCAGTACCATTAATCAAAACTGAGCAAAACAGTGCTAAAAATATTTGCCTTCAAAGAGATGGTAGAAGGAAATCCCCCTTACCTGCCATGCAGCATACATTCATCTTCCCAAAAGATACTCAGACCGCAGGTGCCGACTTGCTAACGGGGTGGGGGGGTATGGATTAATGTCTGATCATTAGCCTGTGAACCAGCAGGCCTCCAGCTCCTTACAAGGGCGGCCAGTAGGCTGCCTGTTCTCCCAGTGCCCAAAGTTCCAACATGATGCAGAGCTCAGGAATCACTGATGGTGTGCCAATGGCTTCCCAGGCCCCCAGCTGCCTACCAGGGTGGCGAGTAGGCCGCCTGTTCTCCCAGCGCCCAAAGTTCCAACATAACGCAGAGCTCAGGAATCGCTGATAGTTCTCGCCCTGGTGTGCCAGTGGTTTTCCAGGCCCCCAGCTGCTTACCAGGGCGGCCACTAGGCCACCTGTCAAGTAAAACAATTTTTTTCTACTGGTTTTTGTTTTATTGGTATTCCTGGGATGAAAAAATTTGTGATCATAATGTTGTCTTATTAGAAGTTAGTTCCAGTTTTGATAGAGTTTAAAATAGACTGTGAGAGATATAAAAATATTTCAAAGGAACATAAAAATCAAATTTCATGTTTTTTATTTTATAATAGTTAATACACTCACTATGTGTTATCTTCAAAGGACTCAGAGTACAAGACATAAACCAAAAAGTTTCTTCAAAAAAGAAACAGATAACACAAAACTCTTTTCAATCATCTAAGACAAGATAGTAGAGTTTGGGACAGATTTGATCTCAAAGAGCTGGGGCTCGAGACTTAGGGGCAAACCTAGGACAGTGGGCCCCTGATTTAGATAAAGACCTCACTGCAGGAGCTGAGAATCTACAGAAGCAGGGCTGATATTCAAAGAGAAGCTAGTAGGAGTCTGTAAATTGTTTATTACCAGGTTTTTGCAGCAAGAGTAAGCATGGAGATTCTGCTGTGGACAGCAGATAGAATTACAGCCCTAGACCTGGAAGTCAGAATTTGCTTCTTATCCATGTTAGAGAGCAGAGGAGAAGTAGTAAAGAATGACTCTGTAATGCCAGTTCCTTAATCATCCTTTGGATCTGTGTATGAGTACTAGTATGTGAAATCACACTTAAAAGTAGAATTCAGCTAGTGACATGGATTGGCTCACTAGAAAATGTCAGAGCAGTGAGATAAATTGATGCTGAGTCAACTTAATTATGTCCATATCCAGAACTAAAGGTAGAGACAGCATTGCCTTTGTGGATTAAATGTTCCATCTGAGTGTAGAAGAGAAATATAGCAAAAGGAAGGCAGACACACTGGTATATTGGTTTTGAATAATTGCTTTAAACAAAGAAATGTAAGCATTTGTCTTAAGGATGTTTTGTAGATCTTATTCCTATCAGGTACTTGGTGAAATGAGAGCTTTCTTTCTACAGAGTTTGAAATGGTACTGATCTTCCCTTCTTGAATCTTGCTGCATATTAACATATTAAAAGCTCTGAGAATTTCTGTAGTAAAGAATATTCTTTCCAATATAGCCTTTGAGAAATTATCATCCCATGAAACCAAACTTCTGTATAATACACATTGAGAATGATTGGACTAGAGGACCCTTTATATTAGTGGTCACTGAAGGCGGAAAGTAGCTTTGTAAAGACTTAGAAGGACAATGCTATACTATATAATATGTATCTTGAAGAGATTTGGTAATAGAATGTAGTTCAAAAAAAGCTTTTGAGTTTATCATTAAGATAAAAGTTATTGAGCAGTAAAGGGACTTGGGCATCTTGCTGTGTTCCTTTATTTTTAACAGAAATCAAGAAACAGAAGGTCCCAGTTTGATTGCGTTGGTGTGGTTGCCTCCAGGAGATGAGTGAAACTAGAGGGAGACAGATGTTTCAGGTGCTTGCTTTTCAGCCTCTCAACTCTATCCTTTGTTAAGAACTAGCCTTCAGGTGGACTAGGGTGAAAACCCAAATGTGACTGTAATTAATATGGATCTTTTTAGGCCGTGGGTTTAGGTTAGCTGGAGACCTCATCAGACAGTTTTCTTCATCAATGACATTTGTATGGCACACTTAAAGATGGGACAAAACACTGAGTTGGAACAATCCATTCCATACTTCTTACTGTAAATTTGTACATTAGCATAACAGTAGTCAGATGTGCATCTCTAACTGCATCTGAGGGATGCAGGAAGCAGTCTTCATGTTCACCCGTGTAGTATGACGAACAGCAACCTATGTGCTTTGTGTAAATTGTCAACTAGGATTTTTACCACACGGTCCTCCACCTAATAGGTTTTGCGAATGTTTACCTGAGCATCACAGGGGCTAAAATACAATAATTCCATTTTTCTTTTCTGTAAACATGTATGTTACTATAAATGATATGTGAGTGTGACTCACAGTAGCTGTACCTGGGGAAAGCAAAACCGTTCTGTGCATTTATCCACTTGGCAGACAAAAAGCAAGGTGTGTACAGGAGCTCCAAAGCAGCAACAGGTCAGCTTTAGCCATGAAATGCTTGGTACTAAATTCTATGCACTTAGGATTTATTTATTTTTTATTTTAAAGGGAAAAATAACAGGAAAATCAAGAAGTAAGCAAAAACAAAAGCAAAACAGTGAAGAATAATAGCTGTATAGGTTTTCAAAATAAGATGACAAAAACTTAACAGTGGTTGTTGTATTACATATTATTATCTTCAAGCTAGTTGCTCAGGTTACCAGATAGAAGAACAAAATAAAACAGTAAAATGGAACAAAACATTGGATTTCAAAAACAAGACAGAAGGAAATTTCCCACAGTTGCTATAATGCATATTGTTATCCTCCAAATAGATGCTTTAGGCCTACAAATAGACTATCATCTTTAGGCCTGAAAAGTCAATCAAACAATACAAGCATTAAGTTACTTGTTTGTTTTTTTACTTCAGTTTCTATCATCTCAGCCTGATTTCCTCTGAATCAGCCCATTGTTTAGGGCAGCTGCGGTTGCTCTTGTCTCCAAGCCTACACACCAGCTGGCTCATGGGAAGGCATGGTTTGTCTTCTTGATTCTCTTCCCATTCTCCATGGTGGGTGCCCCTGGCTCATAGGAAGATGTGGGTTTTAGTATTTATTTTTTAAAAGTTTTCTATTGATTTTTCTGGTAGAAATAGCACAATTTGGTGCAATGGCACGTGAAAAAACAGATTTGTAAGGTTTGGAGGAGTTCAAAAGTAAATCATCAGATAACTCATGCATAGATCAAGAAAATAAGGATTTTGAGATTGGCCGTGTGAGTGGAAGTTGCTGTGACAGTGAAGTGGAGGAAGAATAGAACAGTACAGACACAGGGAATGTGGGACTCCTTGATTCAAATGATGAAGGAAACAGCCATTATAGTTGACTAGTAGAAATGGTACAAAATGGTCACAAAACCAAATGGAATGGCCTAATGTTAGAATTAGGTTTGAAAACATAGGATCTTGGCAACAGTGAAACCTATTGGACAGAATGTTAGCAGTACCATCAATGTTGGAAACACTATAAGACGTAGTGAAACACAAATGCTGAAATAAAAGTAAAACATTCTGAATGCACCAGTGGCTATATTCAAAAATGTTTTTATTATGATGATGGCTCACTAGCTGAACTGAAAGCATTCATAGATCTGCTGTACTTACCAGAGTTTTCCATTGTAATTTCAGGTATATAAAGACTTATGGAAAAGCAATAGGTGTGGGATTGTGGTTTATAGAATAAAGACACTGAGGAGATTTGACTTGCTTCAGATTTGCCTGAGGTTTGATGACAAAATTATCTGCCAAGAAAAAAAAAAAAACTGATGACCTGGCTGCTATGTGCTCATGGTTTGAGGGGTTCATGGGTAATTATCAAGTGATTTTATATGAACATCTTGCAGCATTTCATGGTCACTGTAGCTTCAGGCAGTATGTTCTCAAAAAACCTTCAAAATATGGCATAAAAATTTGTACCTGTATGTACGCAAAGACTTATTATGCTCTCAATTTAGGAATTTATCCTGGAAGCCAAATGACTTGCTGCTCCCATCTTCCAAACTGAACAGAATGTGACATTTGACAATTGGTTTATCAGTTTCCAATGAAGGTTACATTATCTGAGCACAAGTTCACCAACATAGGAACCATACCCGTGAATAAAGCAGAAATTCCAAATGAAATGTTGCAATGTAAAACAGAATTATGTAGCACAGTCTTCAATTTCAGAAAGATATAACATTGGTCTTGTATGTGGCAAAGAAAAATACTGGTACTGCTGATGTCAACATTGCACCGTGATGGAAATATTGATAGGGAAACATTGACAAAATGGAAGCCTATAATGGTAACACTCAACAACAAAACAAAAGGCAGAGGAGATACTGTTAATTCAGCAATTTTAATGTCACTCCAAATACCAGGCAATGGTCAGTGGTTGTGTTTTACTGCATCTTAAACACATGTGTAAATAGTTTGATAGTTTACAAAGAACATAACAAGTGCAGAATATCACTGAGACATTGTCTTAGAAGATTGGGGCTAGAACTTGTAAGAGATTATTTACAGCAGAGAAAAAACAAAATGTTTATTTCCAGGGAACTATGAAAAAAATTGTGGAGCATACTGGTGAGCTGACAGATGAACATGCAGGTGCAGCATCACAAAGACCTACTACTACTACTACTACCATAGGAAAGCAAATATGTCAACTGTGCCCTACAGGAAAAGAAATCATTAGTGCTATCAGTATAAATGATACTTGTATATGAAACGTCATGTGTGAATTCGCACTTGTCATGTGTGAATACTGCCTTAGGTGTGACAATTGAAGCAAAGATCATTTCTAAATGCTTCACTTATCTGAATGTCAGTTTTCATTCCCATGTTTGGGAAATTTTTGGCTATTATGTCTGTGAATAGTCTTTTGATATCATTTGTGTGACAACCTTATTTGTCGTTTGTATCTGTCAGTCTTATGTTGTTTTACTTTGCATAATGTTGCAGCTGTTAAATTGTTATTTCCTGATTTCTTATTTCTAAAAGATCTTTCCTTTCCTGTTCACTAGCTGCAATCTTGTCTTCGAGGTCTGAAAGTCTATCTTCACTTTCATTGAGGCAATTTTGCCAACTTTCAATGGAATTTTTGATTTTCTGTATATCTCGTTGAATCTGCTTCATGCATTCTGTTTGTTTCTTATATTGTTCATTCAAGGTTTCCATCTTTTTGCAGTATTCATCTAATTTTTTTAACTATGTCTTCTTTAGATGTGTTCAGCATTTCTTTCATTACATTTATCATTTCTTCTTTTACCTGGGAGATTATTTCTGGTCTGAGTTCCTTTATATCTTCCTGGAGTTGTTTCTTTACTTCAGTCGCTATCATTTCAGGAATTGCTCTTTCATTTTGTCATTTTTCTATATTCCCTGAGGGAAGCTGAAGGCAAGGTCTCAGTTGTTTATTGGATGGAGAATATCTATTCCTACTGCAGGGAGTTTCCCCAGTTGAATGGAGGTCATTAGGCTCTACCAGGTGGCTCCTAGCCACTCGGAGTCACTGGGTGGGATCAAAGTAGACCCAGAGGGACCTTGCCAGGGGTCTTTAGGTGATGGGGGATGCTGGGCAGGGCCCTACCAGGCTCCAAGAGTTGTGATGAGGCTGCAAGGCTGGATGGAAATTTCTGTGTGCACTTTTGGCTCATGAGGCAGGGCGCAGGCAGCTCCGGGCCACTGGTCCAGAGGGACCTTCCTGGGGTCCTCCAATGATGGCAGATGCTGATTGGGGCCCTACCAGGCTCCAAGCCTGAAGCAAAGATCATTTCTGTGGTGGGCTTTTATTTGTATTTACGTTTTAGTTCCCATATGTTTTTATTTCTGATGTTATTTAGGTTTTACAGTGAAGTGTACAGCTGATGTGAAAATGTTGATGTCCAGTTTAAGCACTCATTACATACTTGATATTTTATTGATACATTTTCCTGCTAAGTGCACATTATATAATAATGTAGGAAGCTCCTGACAGAAAAATAAGAGAGGTGACAAGAATGGCCTGCCATGTGGGAAAGGAAAGCTAAGCACGTGGGTTGACTGTGCAAGGGAGACATGTTCATGGACCATGCACTTTTCATGTGTGAAGACTGCCTTGGGTGTGACAATTGATGCAAAAATAACTTTTGTTGCAGAGTTCTATTGGTATTTTCACTGTACTTCTTGTAGGAATTTATTTCTGATGTTATCTTTTAAGTTTTATAAGGAAGTACACAGCTGAAAATGTGGATGTTTATTCTAAATGAGCAATACATACTAAGAATTTATTAGTTTATTTTATTGAGGCTTTATGTCCTTGTTAACTATATATTTGCATAATATGATAACCTCCTGACAAAATAGCAAGACCAGAAGGATGTCAGATATGTCCTACAAAAAGGAAAGGAAAGCAAAACACATGTGCTGTCAGTGTAAATAATACACATGTATGTAATTTGCTGTTTTCATGTGTATAGACTTAGGTGTGCTAATTGAAATAAAGATTATGTTTTGTAGAGTTCCATTGGTATTTTCTTTGTAGTTCATATAGGAATTTGTTATTTTTTGGCTTTGTATACCAGAACAGTCAAGGTTGAAAATTTGATGTTTTTATATAAGCAATAAATATTTAAAAAATTAATACTTTTTAATATGTTTCCTGTAACTCATTTTAATGTAATAAAACTCATACAATTATAATTAATAATTCATCACTGGAGATATTCTAAAGAACTAATGTAAGTATGTAAATATTATACCCACAGTAACATACCTTTATGGCAAAATTGGTGTTATGCTTTACAGTATACAATTGACTCTCACATTCAATACTATCTGTAGAAATAATTTGATGTCATAAAACTTAACAGGTTGTCCTTACTTGACTACTTTTAAATTGATATTTCCTAGAAGCATAAAATTAATGGATTTTTTGATTTACAAAAAATATATACCATATAAACTATCTGAAATATAAACTATTTGTTTTGATAGAGTTTATTTCTTTTATCATATACGTTAAAGATTCTTTTCCCTTCAGTTACCTAACTTGTATAAAGAATTGTGAAAATGTCCATCTCTAAAATTTTATATTTGATCAAGAAACTACTGTAAAAGTAGATATCATGAGTTGTGTATATATATATATATACATATATATATATTTCAGTTAAATATTTATATATGCATCAATATATGTATTTATAAAATAGGATGTTAGTTACAATTTTTTGACTGAAAACTACTTGTATTTGGATTCAATAAAAATGATTTTTCTCTGTCTCTATTATAAATTCTCAAATTTTGATCCGATTCAGTAAGGACATTTTTAAGTATAATTGAATAGACCTTGCATATTTCAGACATGAGATATATATGGTAAGAGACATGTATATGTACTTAAAATCTTTAGATAATTTATAGGTCTTGTAGTGTTAAATTAGAAAAGCATTTGATTTACCTCACAGGTTTTTTTTCCTTTATTATAAAACATTTGTGGTACATAATGATTACATTCCTTGTGGGGAATCAATATATGTACCTAAAACATCTTAATTCCTTTTTTCATTCCCTGTGACTTTCCTCCTTACCCCCCTCATATCTCAATAGCCATCCTTTGTTTTTGTTTGTACACATTTGCAGTTCATGTTTACATTCCTTATGTAGAATTACTACCTGTACGAATACTAATACTAAAGTAATACTAATTCTGTAAAGATAACATATCTTCCTTTTATCTTCACTCCATCCTTTATCTCTTGATTCCTTTTCCCTTTTGGGAAAAATCTGTATTCCTACTTATTATTTGGAGGCTGCTTTTAAATAAAAGCACTGCACTGATGTGTATATTTAAAATTACCCACTAAATGAACCTATTGACAAACAGTTCCTTTTTTGTACTAGTGTTAAAATCTTTGATAGAAAAAATTTGATTTTTGAGGCAGCTTTAGGTATAATTCAAAGAGATTGTTGCATAACTCAGTTATTCTGCTTTAAATATGCTTCCAAAACTTGTATCAGTAAGAATGTCAAGAATCTGAGAACTAAATTCCTACAAAGTTTGAAGAATTTATAATATCCTTATGCACTGTAGTTATGTCCTTTCACTTTTCAGTATATACACACAAACTTGACCACTCTAGAGAATAAAAAAAGGGATTTAGGAATCGTAAAATAGCTATATATTTTAAAGTTTTTATAAAATGGTAATTAACTGTAACTCCCATCATTCCTACATTAGTCATATTAAGTAAATCATAATACGCATTTTATGGTGAAAACACTGAAAAAAAAAGATTGAATACACGGCTTCTGTTTTTGCAAATATTTTCCTATCACTTCCATGTCATGAAAAGATGTAATCAAACATTAGTTTCCTTTGTTGAATGGGAAGTACTTTGATAAGTGTTTTCTTAGTGATACTGTCTATGACTTGGCAGACCTTGAGTGAACCCAATCATGAGCATTTCATGATTTTGTAAGCTCAGAATGCAAATTTGTTTAAGACATTGCAGGCTGGAAAATAATTTTCCTTCAGCCTCTGAAGCCTCCTCAATGTGTAAGAAATGTGAAGATTTCTGCAATGGTAGTGAAGTCACATTTGTAGAGTTTGAGAAGTTGTGCATGCTTCTCAGGGGAGGGAACTCAGCTGTGGGCGAGTCCATTGAGCAAATGTTAGGATAACTGACAGGCATCTCATTTTATAGGAAATGAGGTAAACTTGTGGAGAGTGTAACACAGAAAAAAGAGAAAATGAATTTTAGATTGCCACACTGAATTGTAATAAAGCAAGGGAGTCTCGGAGTTGGAAAAATGCCTGGAGTTTAGTGAGACTTTCTGTGGAATTTTACAAGCTTAAAGACCCAAATAGCTTTCAGGGTGTGCTCAAATGCCTTATGGTCCAATCATTCTTACAGAGTAAGGGAGAGTTGGGTGAAGGATAAGGGTGGAACTGAAAATGCAAAAGTTCTTTTAATGTGATAAACTCATTAATGATGGGCAGGGACCCATAGGTTTTACTTGCTTTATTTCTGAAGGGCTGGTGTGGGGGGCAAGTAGGTTCAAATTGTGCAGTGGCCTCTGAGGCAGAGAGAGTGGGAGGGAGAGAGGATGAGTAGACAATGAAGTCAAAGGTGTCTGTGATATTTTTGAGCATTGCAAAAGTGTCACCAGTTAGAAAATAAGAATATTGGGTAAGTTATTTTGAGAATTTGGTTGGCCTTCAAGGGGGGAACTCTCAAGCAAGTAGAATTTGGAAATCAGGCAGAAAAATTAGTTCTAGAAAACTCATAAATGACTATGTGGAGCTGGGTATAAAGTAAGATGAACAAGGGAAGGACAAAAGGAGAGGAGATCTCACTAAAAAAGGGAGAACTGCTATGAAGAGGCAGGCTCAAAAAGAATCTTGCTAGGAGAGTAGAGATGGGAAAAAACCTCATAAGATCAGTGTCCAAATCATACCAGAATATTGAAGACTATGAAACATCAGTGTCACACATGCTTCTCTCCAATGGCAGCAGCTCAGAGGAAGCCTTTACTTGCTACATCCAATTTGAAATCCACAGTCTTTTGGAGACACACTCTTTCAAGTCCAGATGTAGCTTTGTGCAGTCAGCAATATAATCAAGTCTTTCCCTCCTCACCTTACCCAATGGTGGAGCAAGGATGGAGAAACTAATAGCTCCTTTGCAAGGAAGAGGAGACATAGCATTCTTTTATCCATCTCATTGTAAAATTTTGTGTGGCAGTAATATACAAAGGACACCAACTTAAAAATAAAAGCTACATGGTAGTAGTTATTTGTAGATACATAACTGATGCAAGATTCTTACATAAAATAATACTAGAAATCAGAAAAATCAGCAAGCCCTGTAGTTACAGTGTCAGACGTCTTCAGCACTTTACAAAATAGAATATCCACATGGACAATAAATAGGTAAATTTGTCACTAAGAACATGTGGACTAAAACTATAATGATACAGAATTTAAAAAATGACAAAATGTACCAGTTATGATATAGAAAAATAGAGCTTGAACATGTTATAAAATATCCTATTGGGGAGCTGTTTGGTACACACTGCTACAACAGTACACATGTGTGTCTAACCACCCAACAATTCATCCTTTTTATGCCCAAGAGGAATATGCAGGTATTCAACAAAATATATACATTGCTATGTTCTTAGAAGCATTATTTAAGCTAAAAGCTACTCAACTTCTCATAAACGGTGAAAGTCTTTGATGTATTACACAATAAAATATTCTACGGTATTGAGAATGAACAACTATTGAAACATGCTTTAATGACTCTCAGAATACATTGTGATTTTTTTTCTCTGAAATACTATGTCCAGGGAAAGAAGGCAGGTACAAAAGTGTATATTGCATGGTTATTTTTAATGAGATATAGAAAAGGGAAAAATTATTCTAAAAAAAGGAAAAATTAGTCTGTGGTATTGCTATTGGACTTTGTTATGGCTTGTGTTTAGTCCCTCAGACACCTCATGTGGTTACAGGTGGGGCCTTTTAAGAGGTGGTTGGATCTAGACTGTGATGCTGGGATTAATTCATGTTGCCATGGTAGGATCAAGGACACTATGATTAAGGATGGTAATGCTACCTTCCCTAAGTAGCCTGGATAAAAGATAACAGATGTAAAGAGCTGTGGTCAACTTTTGACTGTTTTGCTTCCGTCTGCCTGCCATGAACTGTTTCTCCTCTGTGATGCCCCTCTGCCTTGCCACCTGACTGGGAGCCAGCCAATTATGAACTGAAGATCTCTCTAAGCTATGAGCTAAGTAAATCTTTCCTACTTTAATTTTGAGTGTCAGGTATTTTGTCCCAGTAAGGACAAAAGTAAGACAGATTTGGTGATTCTGCTTACTCTTGAAGGGTGATAGAATATGTGAATTGAAGGAGAGCCAGGAATGTTGGTTCTATTCTATTTTGTGGAACTATGCTTTGGTTACATAGTAGAGAGGTTTGGTTTTTGAAAGTTCATTAAGTCTACTTTTATGCTTTGTGTAATTTTCTTTATGCATGTTTTCCCTCAACAAAAAACTTACTGTGTGACTCGCCACAGAATAAATGTAGCAGGAATAGGAAATTTCATATTGGAAAAAAGTTCAGATATCTTTTTAATAATGATAGTAGGAAATGTCATTGATAAACAAGTTTGCACTTATTTCTTGCATAATAAAATAATATATGCGATATAGTTATTTCTCTCCAACTCTGGGATTGTTCAGTAAAAATAATATGCAAATACCTAGATATAAATGCTGGGGTATGAGCATTTCATACCATGATTAAAAATTTACTGTGTGTTTTTAAGACTTGAAGTACAGATTTTACTAAATGATTTAATGGAACACTAGGTAATGAAGTAAAGACAAGATTAACATGAATTAAAATGGGCAGTTAATTTGTGGGCAGTTAATGTTAATTGGAGATTTCTCCTCAATTTACTAGATAGAGCCATATCACTAAATGATGCCAAGATGCCACAAGCCCTAATTATATTACTTACAGCAATTTTTGATATTATTGGTGTATGATTTATCTATTTAAATTGAGAATTTGTATGATTTCCAGCTTTGTTTGCAGAAATTCATTATGCATGAATGTCCTAAACTGTCCCCATGACACCAGGAAGGTGCTTGTGGGAATGTACTGTGTCACTAAATGCTCTAATGTCTAAGACTTTAGATTTCATCAAGAGGATTGCTGCTTTAATGTACATCATTGTGTTTCCTTGAGAAAATCTGTGTTTTTCAAAGCCAAAGGAAACTCAGTACACAAGTTTCCCTCTCAGATCAGATAAAAGGCTTGGCAAGAAACTAAAAAGTTTGCACAGCTTACTTCTTTAATAAAGCTCTAGAATTGATGAAAAGTCCTTTAAAGGAGATGCTCCTTAATAAATGCATTCGTTTTTGAAGCTCTCTTAAAAATATTCAGCAGGAAGACAACCTGAAACTGCTCTCTGAAGATGAAAATTGCCTGAGGTGTCTGCTGCCAATTGGGTGTTAAGATGTTTGCAGCTGCAAGAGAGCATAAAGACATCAAATGTACTGGATCACCTCTGCTGCCCTGAGTGTTGTCCAGAACTCGATGAGACTCCCTGTTCTCAGAGGGATTTTACAATGAACAGACTTAGAGAGACCCATTTTTTCCTGCATATCTCTCTCATGAATTCCATCCTGGGGATTATTGGAATGATTTTGAGTGCTAGTCATGTGATTTATTTAACAGTCAGGGATTGAGGAAAAGTTATTGATTGTTCATTTTGCTTCTTATTGAATGGAAGAAGTAAAACATTCTCATAAGTAAAGTTTGGCATTTTGAAGTTCTATGAGTTTAATAATTAGTAATATAAAAATAATGCCTAACATTTACACTATGTGTGGCAGGTACTTGGTGCTTTAAATCTTATGTAATTCTCTTATAAGAATCAATATTAGTATCTAAATTTTACAAATGAGGGTTCTGAAATGGGGTTATGGAGTAAACAATGTGGTATAAATAGCAGAGCTGGGACTTCTCTGCAGATGTCTCCCCTTCTGGTACACTGTTAGGTGAAAAGTCTTTGGATAGTGAGTGCCATGACCTTTGGATTCCAACATTTGCTCCACAGAAAAAAATATGACATTCCAGCCGTACTTATACCTTTGTGATGAGAGCCAGACTATGTGTTTTGATTTACAGAATAATATTTACAAAGTCTGGTACAAATAGGGTCCTCTTTGTATAAAAAGCACTTGTTACTGTATCTGTGACCACCTTCATATATCTCCTCAATCACAACTCTGCCCATAATTGAAACCTCTAATTTTAAAATTTATTACATCTTAATTAGAATTACTGTTTAAATGAGTCTTTTGGATTATGTATTCTTGGGCTGTGGATCTAGCTCAGAGGCAAAAGCACCTACCTGGATTATGTTTTCTCTTGAATTTTTAGCAGACTGCAAAAACACTGTACATCAATTCATTAAACACCCACTTCTTTTTCTGCCATCATTCCTTAAGGAAATGGTCTTTCTAGTTACAGAGAACTTTGGTTTTAATAAACTAGTTAAATTTTATCCTCTTCTATATCTGTGCTATAAGGAAATAATTGCTTTGTTAGTCAGGACTCCTGCTGAATGATTTCTGATATGTTTGCTCCCTGGCTGCCTCATAGACCTGACAGCCTCATTAGTTCATGATGGTCTGTACTCCTAAACATGGTGATCATTAGCTCCTTCTTGGGATTCAAATCATTTTTATCCCTGGAAACCTTTCTAGTATATACAGACCCTCCTACAGATATTCTATGATTTTCAACAACTAGTTTCATCATAGTGAACATGACTTAGACTGACCTTCAGTTAGGCTTTGCTTTCCTCCCTCCATCTCCTCTCTGTTTTTAAATGTGTAATAACCACAGTTATTTATATGCTCAATTAGTCATTTAATTTTAATCTAACATTTGCAACTTGGTGGCCACCTAGCAACAAGCAAGCCCTACTGATCTCTCCCCCACCCCTGTACCCTTTTACATTTTCTTCACTTTCAAAGATGAAGTCACATTTTAGTCTTCTATTTTCCCTATTCCACATAGCTCAGAGGAAGTTCCATAATCTCTATCCCTAGAGTGGTGAATACTTTTGGCACAAGCCAATCATAATTGGTCCCATATAATAATCTTGCTAGAGATTATTTTAGATGCTGGCTAATGAAATGGGAGGAGTCCTAATAAGGAAGACTTTTTTACTGCTTAGAGGAAACCCTTCTTTTGGATGCTTTTGTGTCTGGATATTTGGGCTGGAATTGCTGCTGTGGATGTGTTTAGTTTATGAAATATGTAAGCTTGAGTTTCAACCTCACCCATTCAGAAAGTTAGAGATGGCTAAAATCACATCCCCTTCATCACATTATTGAACCACTGAATTATCCAGTTCTCGAGTCATTGCACTTTGGTACTCTTGTTGCAGTAATAAAATCCCTTTCTATTTAATCACATTAAGTTATATTTCTGCCACTTCCCGTGAAAGCTTGTTTCACAGTGCTCCGCAGCCATGTCAGCCTGGAGGATCTCATAGCTTTTCAGAGTTCCATGTCCCTCCTTGTTATTCCCTTGCAAGTTTATTGGGAGGAATAAATGACACAGCCATAAAAATAAATGCCTGTTGGGCCCTTATTATTTTTAGTGTTGTGCTAAACACTTGATGTGTTTCAGTAATTTAATGAGCCTGCAAAACCCACATCAGGGGCTGGCATCTGGTCAGTGAAGTGAAGTGGTTTTTTTTTCTTTATTTCAGTATATTTTTGTCAATATAGTTTGTGTCATAGAAAAAACATATGTTGTGGGTTTTTTTTTGAGAATAATGTCTGTAAAGATAGCTGGTTTGAAAGTCTACATAGTTTATAATAAAACTGAGTGAATAATAGAAACCATAAGTACTGAATGGGCCATAAGTTAAGCTATGAGGATAACAGAAAATAAGATTGGAGAGTAGAAAATTAATTTTAGAAAGTTTTAAAATCTAGGTAAAATGATAAGACATGGCATAATATAAACTAGGAGCCACTGGAGGATTTTGTCTCAGGCAAAAATAGTATTTAAAGAAGATAACTTACAAGAGAAAGATTGAGGTTGCATGAATTGATTAGGAAACTGTTACAATACAATCTGGATATAAAAGGATAAAGTCTTAATTTTTGATCAACTTCTCCTTGTTCAAATCTCAAAAAGCAGAAAACCCTAATAAAAATACTGTGTATTTTAGTGCAAGGAATATAAATGTCCCTGGAATCACTGTAAGGATTCTTGGTGATTAAGAGACTTGCACAGTATAGGGGAAGATCAACTTGCATGTAATCCTGTTGGTGATGTTGGTTATTTTAAAAAATTTCCTTAGAACAAAAATTTGCTGAATATTTGTAAAAATTATTAGTTACGTAGACTATTAAAACAGGAACAACCTCGTTCCTTATCACCATGTTCAAAATGGAGTAGTTTCATTATATTTAGAAATTAAATGGTCTTATTTACCGACTTGGAAAACTTACAGGTAGCTTATCGAACAATTTCTTATTTTTAAGGAGTCATTTTTCTAGACCTATTTAGTTTGTCTAACTGCACATTATCTGTTTCATATCAGAAAAAAAAAACAGGACCACATATTTCAGGTAACATTTTCTCTAACTAGTGAAAAGTAGAATTGTGGAGAGAAAATACCTAAAAAATGGCTACACATTTGACACGTGTCAGATAACAACAGAATGGTTTAAAAGAACAAGCCCCAGCAAATCATAGACTAAGAGGAAAAAAGAAGTAGGAGATAATCACGTGCGACAGCACAGAGCGGGCTGAAACCAAGGCTAGGCAACTCATTAAAGTATATCCGTAAACCTTGAATGACTATAAGATCAAAAACAAAACTGTCACTTAGGACTTCAGTTTCAGGAAACAAACTGTATGTGGCCTACATGTTGTCTTGAAAGGTTACTTTTTGCCCTCATCAGGATTTTTATTGTGTTTTTTTGATTGATTGTCTTGGATGTACAAAGTAACAATAGGAAACTAGGCAAAATTACTGAGCATGTATTCAAATACAATGTGGGTTTGACTGCTGCATTTTGAATAGTGTCAACCAGAAGGTAAAGATTATAAAAATATTTGACAGCCCCTCTTCTCATAAAACACACCCACGCTCTGAACCAATTTTTTGAATTATATAGAATTTAGAAAACATTTATACATTAATAGAAAAATGAGCAAATCTTCTTTTCCTTCCTATATGTTTTGTAAGCAAATATCTGATTATATCTAGTTACTTTGATTCTCAAGATTTAAACAGCACTTCAGATTTCCAAGATGCATATTAAAGTTAGTGACCATTTCCAAGACTTTATTATTTTGAAAAACTCTTTTTGTAATTTGCTAATCCTAAATTTAAATGGAATGGCATCTCATATTTTAAGCATTTAAAAACATAACATCTCTTTGACCAAATAAGATTTAGTATATATTCTGTAAATATTTAGAAAGAACATTTTATATGTGACAAACAATATGTACTGCCTTCTTTTGGAGTTTACAGTGAGGAGATGTTTTTGTTTTTGTTTTTACCTTTTAAAAAAATTTTTTATTCCATTCAGATTTTCTGCTTACAAGACCCATATGCCTTTCTTTCCTTTTTTTTTTTTCTTGTCCTCTCACCCTCTGGCTTTATTGAAATATGGTTGACAAATAGAAAGTGTATATACTTAAAGTATAGCATGAACATGATGATTTGAAATTCATGTGCATTCTACAATGATTTCCACTCAATTTTGTTAACACATCTATCATATACACAGTATTTGTATATACAGCAAGGGGTAGGGAAGGCACTTAAAATCTGCTTTAACACTTCAACAAATTTCAAATACATACAGTGTTGTTGATAGTATATATTAGGTCCTCAGAATTTATTCATCTGATAATTGAAAGCAAATGCTATTTGGCCAATATCTACTCATTTTCCAGCCCTTTTTGCAACCATCATTCTACTTTCTGCTTCTCTGTGTTTGAACTTCCTAGACTGTAATACAGCATTTCTCTGTCCATATGTGGCTTGTTTTACTTAGCACAATGTTCCCCGGAATATCCATATTGCCACAAATCACTTTTTAAGGCTGAATAATACATGATTGTTTCTGTACATAAATTTGCTTTATCTATTTATCCATTGATAAGTCATGAGATTGATTCTACTTTTTTGTAAATAATGGTGGAATGAATATTGGAGGTAAAGATGCTTGAGATAAAGATTTCATTTCTTTTGGGTATATGTCCAGAAGTAGTATCACTGGGTTATATGGCTGTTTTCTTTTTACTACTTTCAGAAATCTCTGTATTATTTTTCCCAATGACCATGCCAATTTACACTCCTAGAAATGGCAGTGTACAAGTGGTTTATTTTCCCCCCATATCTTGCCAGAATTTTACATCATATTTTATTGTATAGTATCTCATTAGGCATGAGGGAGGTTTTTTTTTATAGTTTTGATTTTTATTTCTCTGATGACTAGCAGTGTTGATATTTTTCATATACTTCTTGACCGTTTTTTATAGTTTCTTTGAGAAAATGTGTATTTAATTCTTAGTTTGTTCAAGTGTTACAAAATACCTCAGACTGGTCATTCGTAAAGAATAGAAATTTATTTCTTGCACTGCTGGAGACTGAGAAGTTTAACATTAAGGTACCAGTGTTTGGTATCTCATGAAAGCCATCTTGACATACTATCTGGTTGAAACTTGATTTGTTGGATGGGGCAAGAGATCAAAGCAAAGAGAGTGAATGCTGTATCTTCACATAATAGAAAAGCAGAAGAATAAAACCCAAGCAAACAAAACAAAGAGCCAGCCAAACATCATGTATAAAGGTATTAATCCCATTCTCTAAATTGTTAATTACATCCAAAAAGTTCTAATATCATATTGTTACAACATTGTTGATTAAGTTTCAATAAACTTAAGCTTGTTAAACAATTAAGTTTCTGAACTTGGAGGATGTTCAGACTATAATGAGGTATATTCTATCTATATGCAATTTATTGAGGATTTTTATAATGAGTGGATAGTCAATTTTGTCATGTTTTTTTTTTGCATGTACTGAGATGGTCATATGATTTTTATCCACTGTGTTAATATGATGGGACATGTTAATTCATTTTCATAGGTTAAAGCATCCTCAAATCCTAGGGATGAATCGTGATCCTGGAATATGATGCTTTTATTGTGCTGTTCAGTTTTGGTTAGGATTGTTTTGTTCAGGATTTTCGCATCTATGTTTATCAGCAATTTTTGCCTGTTATTAACTACCCTTTTTCCCTCTCTCTTTCCTCTTTTTCTTCTTTCTTTTCTTTTCTTTTCTTTTCTTTCATCCATTTGTTCATTCTCTCCCTCTCTCTGTTTCTCTCTCTCTCATTCTTTATTTGCTTTGCTTTCTGAGAGTATTCTGACCTTAAAAAGTAATCTTGGAGGACTCCTTGTTTTCATATTTAGTGTAATTGACTCATGAAGCCATCTGGTATGAGCCTTTGTTGTTGGAAGATTCCTTTTTCATGTATGTATTTGGATTGAACGTTTATTTTGTTTCATTGATTAAAGATCCAGTTTTAGTACCCACTATACATTTATTCATATTTTCTGTTTTAGTCTTGGTAAACTGTATTGTTGTTGACATGTATACATTTTCTATAACATTCATTTTTTGGATTATAATAATTAATAGTCATGTCATGGTTCTTTGTATTTTTCTTTCATTTAAAAATTTTTGTGTTCTCTGCCTTTTTTCTTGATATTCTAGTTGGAAGTTCATTGCCTTTTTATGTGTTCAAAAAATACCTCACTGAACTAGAGAAAACATTCCTAAAATTCATCTGGAACAAGAAGAGACCTAGAATAGCAAAGGCAATCCTGGGCAAAAAAAGGCCAGGCAGGAGGCATCCATTACCTGACTAGAAATTCTACACCAAAAGTCCTGTACTAAAAGCATCATAATACTGGCAAAAAAAAACAAACCTGAAGATCGGTGAAACAGATTAGACACAACTACATACACACTTAGACACATTGTTTTTGACAAAGTGGTCAAACCTGTTCACTGGAAGAAATACAGCCTCTTTCATAAATGGTGCTGAAAAACTGGATTTCTACATGCTAAACACTAAAACTGGACAAAAATCTATCATTGTGCACTAAACTAAAATTAAAATGGATCAAAGAGTTAAATATTAACAAAAATTAAATCTTCTTGAAGAGAATAGGTAGAGATCTTGAAAACACAGAGGTAAGCAGAGACTTCATGAACAAAACCCACATCGCATGGGAAATACTACAAAGACTCAAAAGATTGGGATCTAATCTTTTTTAAAAAAATTGAACACCAAAGAAATCACAAGCAGAGTCAAAAGACAATCCACAGAGTGGGAAAAAAAATGTTAGCCAGTTGTCCCTCAGACAAAGAACTTCTATATAGAACATATAGAGAATTGAAAAAAGTCTGGCCCCCCAAGTACAAAGAGTCAATCCAAATACGGGCATCTGAGATAAATATATACTTCTCAGATAAGGAAATAAAAATGGCAAATAAGCATATGAAAAAATGTTCAATATCATTGGTCATTTGAGAAATGCAAATTAAAACAACACTGAGATTTCATCTTGCTCCATAAAAAATAGCTATCACCAAGAAATCAACCAGTAACAGTGCTGGAGGGGATGTGGGAGAAAAAGAACCACTAACTGTAGATAGGAGTATATCCTGGTGCAACCATTGTGGAAATCATTGTGGGAATTGCTTTAAAAAATCTAGGATAAGAGAAGTCCCATTCAACCCAGCTATTCCTCATCTGGGAATCTTCTCAGAGGAACTGAAAATATCATTCCACAGTGACACATGTGCAACCATATTTACAGCTGCACAATTTGTAATAAGCTAAATCTTGGATACAACCTAAATGACCATTAACCAAGGAATGGATAAAAAGATGTAGTCTTTGTATACAATGGAGTACTGCACAGTCATAAAGATGGACAAATGAAACATTTTTAGGTAAATTGATGCAACCTGAGACCATACTCATAAGTAAAATCAGACTCAGATGTGCAAACACAGTAGATTTATGCTAATGTCATTTGTAGACTTTTTAAATGCCCATATCTTGTACTCAGTAACTACTTTGAAGATAACAATATACCATATATATTAACTGTTGATATTCTGTTATTTTGTTGTAAAATTTTATTTTTATATAAAACAATTCAGCTGCCTTGACAATTTTTGTTTTTCTAGGTTGTATTTTACCTATTTGAAATCTGATCTTTATTTTCTTTTTTATGCTTTCCTTAGGTTTAGTTTTGTTCTCTTGCATATGTATATGTGTTCCAGTATATAATGTATTGCAAAGAAAAGTGCATTTGCAAAGAATGTATGTTGTGCAGATGTTGAATGGAATGTTCAGTTCATTTCTATAAAGTGTATTGGGATCAGAGAACCAAGTGTTAAAATGAAACACTCAACCTGTTAGAATATACAACAGGTAAAACTCTTGAAGTCATAAACATAGTAAAGACTTGCTGAACAGAATTCCAGTTGCACCGAAAATAGTACCATGAGGCAACAAATGGGACCATATTAAATGAAATAGCTCATGCATGTCAAAAGAAATAACCAACAGAGTGGAACAGTAGTCTACAGAATAGAAAAAATTTTAGCATACAAAAGACTAATATCTAGACTACAGAAAGAACTCAACATTTATATCTAGCAAACTAACATAATCAAACAAAGGGTAAGTGAAGTAAATAGTCACTTCACAGAAGTACAAGTGGCAAATAAATATGTGAAGAAATGTTAAATGTTGCTGGCCAGTATAGAAATGCAAATTAAAATAACATTGAGATTTCAGCTCCCACCAGAAAGAATAGCCATTATAAGAAATAAAATAGTAACAAATGCTACTGAGGTTGCAGAGATAAAGAAATCCTTCTACATGGTTGGTGGGGATGTAAAGTAGTACAATGACTATTGAAATCAGTATACAGATTCTTCAGAACCCTAAAACTAGAAATTCCATCTGATCCAGAGATTCTTCTTCTACGTATCTCCCTAAAAGAGTCAAAGACGCTATGTTACAGTAATGCACACACACCCATGTTTATAGCAGCACGATTCATAATCACTAAGTCTTGCAGGCAGCCTTACATCCACCAACAGAGAAATGGTGAAAGAACATGTGTTTACACACAATGCAATCTTACTCTGCCATAGGAGAGATAAACTTGAATCATGTGTAGGAAAATGAGACCATAATATTAGTTGAAATAATCTAGACATATGAGTTTAAAAATTGCATAGTTTTTTCTATATAAGAAATGTAAGTTGTACAGAGCAAAATGAAAGATAGATAATAAAACTAGAGAAGGAAGGGGATAAAGAGATGGAGAGAGGGAGAAGAGAAGGTAGGAATTTATTCTTACTGGACTGATATAGCTCTTTAGTTTTGTGTTGATATTTGCACATTTGGAGGAGAAAGCACCTTTCCCAGTCATAGCAGACTGTGTTTGGCAAGTGAAAGTCTTTTACTGTTCCTTATGTCGATGGATTGTCTTTGAGTTGATGGTGGAGTGGAGTTGGAACCAGGCCATGTAGCTGCTTCTGGGGCTGTGGTGGTGGTGTGTGTGTGCATGCATGTGTGTGTGTGTGTGTGTGCTGCACCTTTTACCCCTTACTTGGATAGGTGTATTGCTTTCTGGTTCTTAGGAAGTTTTCCACTGAGTCATGGTTGGGTGTGTTGGCTGGATTCAATCCTTAGCGGGGGGAAGAGGGGTAAAAAAATCTGCATTTTTACCAAGAATGGGCAGGCTTGCTTCAGGGAGGACTGAGGTCTGTGGCTCCTGCAAGGAAAACAGGGAGGCCAAGCTGTTGAGATGCAGCTGAGATGTTCTAAAATTCAATTACGCTGAGGTTTTAGGATTTTTGCAGGTCTGACATTGGCAGGCTGATCATCTGAGCCTCTGAAGGGAGCAATTCCTTCTAGGCTCCTTGACTGATAATTCTGATGCCAGAATCAAGGTAAAATGGGGTTATAATCAAGGTCATACAAGGGCATTTCTGTGTCTGTAGCATGACTACCTCTGATAAGCTTACCTGCCACTTGTATGTCAGCCTATGTGCTTGAAATCACCTTCTACCAGGGGCTTGAAATCTTCCATTTGAAAGATTCTCCCAGAACATCTTTTTTCATGATTTTTTTTTGAGGAGGAATACAAGAAGAAGACCACCTATACTGCTATTTTACTAATATCACCTCCTTTTTTGATAGATTACAGAACAAGCTCTCAAAATTCTGATCAGATGCAGCTGTAGTAGGTGATGGGGGCCTGATGTTGAAGCCAAAATCCAAACCCTGAGTAGAAATTCCCTCCTGTCAAAGAAGTGAGAGAATCCATAGGAGACCATATATATAAAAGGCAAGAGAAATCATATGCTTTTCAAAAATTATAAACCCAATTTGGAAGAAAGTTTGTGGGTGAAAAGATAATTGGCAGAGATAAGGTGGGATAATTAAGGCCAGCTCTTTCTGTGAGTAGAAAAATGACAAACATAATTTACCAACATAGATCCTTAAGGATTTTAAAAGTGGCTGAAAAGAATCACAAGTAATTCTTTTTCTGTTCACTAGACTAATTAGCTGGTTTTCTTTAGGCAGCTATTGACTCCTGTACTCCCTGGGTTTACAGGATGGAGCTTTTTTCTTTGCTCTAGTACTCATGTCCATAGCATATTTCCCTCTCTAGCACACTGAGAAGCCTCATGGCAAGTCTCAATTTCTAATAAGAAATTTATTATCCTTGGAGGGAAGCGCTTGGAGGAGAGAAGCATTATATTAAGAGGAATAGATATACATTCTCTTCTTGAAATGTACTTCAGAGCCTCCAGAGGCAAAATGAAATTCCTACCAGAAGAGAACTACAGAAATCAGGAAGAATGAAGACTCTCTCTCTGCAGGTAACCTTGTTAATGTGTTATCTGTGGAATAGTCAGGCTGGCATTTTGTTTTTACGTTTCTTCTGATGAGTTTCTTTTCATTACATGGTTCATTTAGGACTTTCCAGCTCCACCCAGAGAGATTCCTAAGTGCACTATTTTTCCATAGTCAGACATTATCTCAATACAAACACTGCTACACCTGAGAAGTTCTAAAGTTGAAAGCATTTTCCTTGCTCTAATTGTGGTTAAAGTTGAGATACAGCTTATGGAAGACCTTCGTAGCCAGGAAGATGACTATGTTATTCCTGAATCAACAGCAACTAGGTTTGGAAGTCTAGTTTTACATTATTTGACAGTATGCTTGAAAAAGATACAGAATATATAGTTGAACAAATTAAGACATTCTACATTGAGTTCTAGTACTGTTGGTCTTTAGTCACAGGGCCATAGAAGGATACTGCATTACACTTGCAGTTTCTTAACCCTAAAATGGGGATAATGCCTGAAAATTTAATTTCTTACTAGGTACCTGCTTGATACCTATATCAGCTCATTTAATTATCTTAAGAATTCCATGATATAGAATACTATAATTATTGCTATCTTAGATTCAGAGACTAAGACATAAAAGGCTAAATTCACCTTTTTAGGTCACATGTGGAGTGAGTAGGAGGGCAGGGATTCTAATATATCTATGCTATGTTTTTAACTAGTTTGATATTAGTCATAACACCTGCTGAGGTTTTATGAAGATGGACTAAAAAGTAACACTGACAATCACTCTTCATTTATTGTTTAGGTGAAAGTGTGTGATTAGTTAGTATGAATGAGATAGCATAGCAGGAGTATAAACCTTTGCTTCTGGATATGGCTAACTACTTTGTTGATGTGTGTCCTAGGCTGCTGCCTCACGTGCAATGTGAGAGAAATTTTGGGTATAGATCTTGGCCCATGAAACTAGTTTAATATCTCAGTGAATGAGATTTTTAGGGTTGATAGTGTGTTGATCAGCTTTGCCGTCCCTCGAACACAATGCCTGATAACCACAAGTTAAAGGAGGAGAGGTTTAATTTGGCTGACAGTTTTGTGGGATTCAGTCCATGCTCAGCTCCTCATACGTACCTTTAAAAAATCTTTGACTTTACTCAATATTCCAACTGCCATCTATCCAAGGGGAACTTAGGCATCAATTACCTTTTGCTAATTTTCTAAGCATTCATTGTGATAAAATGAATAAAACTGTTTTCTTTGCCAAATGCCATTGAAACTGCATGGCCACTACACAACTGAGAAAGAGTAGTTACTCAAATATTTTAAGGTATAGGGAAGAGTGGAAATAGATCCTGGGTAAATAGCTGATGAAATTTCTTTTCAGACCATATAGTGTTTGTTACTGACTTAATCTTCAAGGTGATCAAGGAAGAGGCAACAAGTTGGGTTTGAGAGATAAATGAATTTATTTTTTGGTCTCTATTTTGGTAATATCAGTAAGAGAACTTGGAACAGTTTATTTGGTGAATCTCAGTATTTTATCTCCAGAAAGAAATAACTGATTTTGTCTTTTTTCTAAACATCAGTGCTTCTGGGTAAAACACCGGTTAGTGAACAGTATAGGAAAATAGATACTGTATTAAATGTACTTAACAATTACAAGATATATCTTAATTTCAGAAGTATGAAATATTTTGTGATAATAGTGAATCTCAGATCTAAGGAGACAGTAATAGTATTGAATGAATGAAATTTGTTTTGAAAGTTAGTGAAAATGGAGAAGCTAAAGATGGCCAATCAGTGAGCAAAAAATACAGAGCCTCCTAGGGAGAAACAACTCATATGCCAGAATAAAACATCCTGGAGAGATCCAGACAGAGGGAGATGGATCCTCTTGACCTAGGAAGAAACTAAAAGGAAAAAAACTGGTCAAACATGCAGTCTTGGGGCTACCATTGGAACAGCTAAGATTAGCGGCCATTGTGCTTTCACCACGATGCACTCAGCCACCTGGGGAGGGACCTGCACTATCCCACGGTGAGTGCTCAGAATAAGACCCTCTCACGGAAAAGAGTGACCAACTAGACGACATGTTGGAATCAGGCAGGATGGGCATGAACAAGGAACGGTAGTGACTTCAATTGGTTGCTCCCTACCCAGAGCAGATTGGTGGGATCTGCTTGGGCTGGATCACACTCCTGGCCAGGACCTGGTAAGCTGTCCCAAACTGAATCCATACCTGCAGCACACACTAATGTGGTTGACTGGCTCAGAGGGGAGAGGCCAGCATACATTGCCCCTGCTTACACCTCAGTAACCAACAGCAAACTGGGGAGGGCAGAAATCCCTAGCCAGCATGTTTCAGAACCATAACCAACAAGAAAAGGGGCTGGGACCTCCACTATACACCTTTATGGAAGAAACCAAAGACATGACAAGAGAAAGAAATAAGAAAAAGCCCCCAACCCACAAACCTGTGAATATTGACCCAAGAGAGGTAAATACAAAAGAGATTTAAGAAAATTATTTGAAGAGAAAAAAAAGCATAACAGAAAAAAGGTAGAAACAATGCAGAATTTCAGAAAAAAAGTAAGAAATCACTAGTTGATAAATTACATATTGTCTTCTTAGATATAGTTGTTCAAGTTACAAAATTAAAGCATACAAAGTGGACATTCAAACAGTGAGGCTGCAAAGAATTCTGTTCAGTGATCCAATAACAATTTAGCAATATGGTTATCAATCCTACACACTTAAGCATACCTGAAGTTATATCCTTTAGAGCACTTTCTTTTCCTCCTTTTGCTTTTTAAGTCCATTATCTGTTTAGTTATATCAAGCCTCAGCTTGCTCAGTACCTTACTGATCTGTTTTGCTGTTGTTATTTACTTTTTAATCACCTTATATTAGTCTGTTGCTTTGTTTTTGAGTTTCTCCTCATCCATGCCCCACGGATCAGCTTTTTTTTTTTTTTTTATTTTGAAGGTAGCAAAATACAGCAGATCAAGCAAGACAGAACAAAGCCAACCAAGACAGTGCAGTGAAATTGGCACAGAACCTCACAGCAGGTCACCAGGACACCAGCAATAGGCACAATAGTACATCCCATTCTGTTCACATTAGCTGTTCTTTCAATTAGGTAGAGCAAAATGGAAGGAAATACCGAACTTATAAAAACAGAATATTGCATAGAGCAGTACCATTAATCAGGACTGAGCAAAACAGTGATAAAAATATTTGCCTTCAAAGAGATGATAGAAGGAAATCCCCCTTACTTGCCACACTGCATACATTCATCCTCCCAAGAGGAGGATGAAGTTGCTAATGGGAGAGGATGGATGGATGTTTTATTCTTAGCCCATGCACCAGCAAGCCCACAGCTGCTTACCAGAGCAGTAAGCTGGCTGCTTGTTTTCCCAGCATCCCACTACAAAAGAGATTGAGTGCAGCAAACATGTAATATCAGACACGGCTTCAGCAGAAATAAAGAGATATTTTTGTGACCTGTTAGATGAACTCAAAACTGAAATATTAATTCAAGTAATGCAAGATATAAGAAGATTAATAAAAGAAATGCTAAGCACCTCTCAAGAAGACACAGATGGAAGAATGGAGGAACACCAAAAAAGGAGACAAATGTTCAATGAAGAATATAAAGAAAACCTAGAATACATGAAGCAGATTCAAAGAGATTACCAGGAAATTAAAAACTCTATTGAAAGCTGGCAAAACCATTTGAAGGAAGCTAAGGATAGACTATTCAAACTTGAAGATAGGTTTGAAATGAGTGATCATGAAAGGAAAGCTCTCTTAAAAATAACAAGGGACCAGGAAGTAGTAATACAAAGGCTAGAATATGATAAGAGCATCTATAACTTAAGAATAAAAAATATGAATGAAGAAGCAGGGATAAAAACTAAGGAATTACAAAGACTATTCACAGAAATAATTCAAGAAAACTTCCCAAGAATAGGAAAAGGAAATGATATTCAAATGTATGAGGCATATAGAACCTCAGCCACCTACAACCAAAATAGAGCTACACACAGACATATAATAATCAAGATCCCAGAAATTCAAAACAAGAACAGAATATTAAAAGCTGTCAGAGAAAAAAAAATCACCTATAAAGGAAAACCCATCAAAATCATGGCAGACTTCTTGACACAGACCATCAAATTGAGAAGAGCTTGGAGCGAAGTATTCCAAGCCCTCAAAGAAAATAATCTCCAACCCAGATTAATGTACCCTCCAAAACTGTCTCTAAAAATTAATGGAGAAACAAGATGCTTCTATGACAAAGAGGAACTGGCAGAATTCTTGACCACCAATCTAACCCTACAGAGAATACTGAAGGACATTCTAGAGAGAGCAAAAAAAATAATACCAGGATTTCAGGAACAGTGGCAGAGAGGACTCAGTGAATAGGACAGACAGTGGAATGAAAGAGAAAAGTAGACAACCAATGGCAGAAAAATAGCATAGCAGAAATGAGGCAGAGAAGATTGGCTATAATCTCTAACATAGATGGCCTTGATACGCTAACAAAAAGAAACACAGGCAGAGTAGATCAGGATGTAGGGTTCATCAAGATGCTCTGTATAAGAAATACAAATAACCTAAAATAGGGTTTATTGACTGAAAATCAAATATGAGAAAACAGTGCTTTCTGTGACAGGGAACCAGACAGAAATAGGGGCAACTCGACCAGCACCTGCAGATAGGTTGGAAGACAGGATACTTATGTGCAGTAGAGAACTACTCAGCTATAATGAAGGAAAACCTTGAGGATTTTGTAGGTAAAGGAATACAACCTGAGATCAAGTTTAGGAGTGAGAAGGTTTGGAACCACTTAGGTAAATAGCAGGTTGCCCCCTCCAATCTAAAAACTGAGAGAGTTGGTGGGACCCAAAATGCATAGTGCACCCTATGGGAGTGAGAGAGAAGGAATAGTCTAAAAAAGAAGGCAGAGAATATTGTTAATAGTGTATCAGGATTTAAAACCCACATTACACCACTCTGTTTAGATGGATTATATTCTGTTTCAGTTTGCCTACTTGTACTAGACTTGAGGGCACAGACAGCTACCCCAAAAATAGCAGGATATAGTAGGTTAATCATCCTTAATTTACTGTTAATTTAATCTGAAGCTCTGTATAACTTACACTGTTTTATTATGACTGATCTTATTTGAATCTGGATTGTTAGAGTACTGTTTTATAGTAGATAGATTTTATTTGAATCTATTATTATTGATAGTATCAAGTCTGAAAGTATAGGCAACTACACTGAAGATGACAAGATTCACTAGGATACCCACTCTGGTTTGATTATTACCTGCTTTTGAAGTCTGACACTGTCTACAATGTTTCATTTTTATTAATATTGTTATGTACTGCTATATTCAATTATACTATGCCTGATGATATAGACAATTCTATTGAAGATAACAAGAGACAACACTGTAACCATTATAGATCACCTTGTACTGTATTTTTATATGACTTTTTCGTTTCATGTTTTTCTACAAATTTGGTTTGTTTTGTCTTGCTTTGTTTTTTTCTTTCCCTCTAATACATAAAGGAGAGAAATACATGTAGAGACTCATGCAGGCATAGAACTAATAAACAGTTTATGAGAGCTGATTATATAACACATGATGAAAAGAACAACTACTTTGAAGAAAAAAAGACATTACAGTACCCAGTGCTGATTCCACAGTGTCATGATTTGAAATCCAGCAATACTATACTATTCTTTGTTCAGGGTGATTTTAGCCTGTTTTGTTTAATTTTAACATACATGAAAGTATGGACAACTATTTTGAAGAGAATGAAAGACACTATGACAGCCATTATTGACTTCCCTATTGTCTGGTCTTCAAGGCCTAAAATGCCTTCTTCATTCTGTTCGGATCAGTTTTATACTGTTGTTTTGTTTGAGTTCTCTGTTTGCAAAGATATGGACAATTATTTGGAAGAAAACAAGAGACAATATGATAGACAGTGAAGATCTCTGGCTGTCTTGCTTTGAAATTTATGATACTTACATTGCTTTCTTATGTCCTGTTTTGTTGTGTTTAATTTTACCCTTTTTTAAAAAAAGTGAAAATGGTGTAAAGTATGCAAGAAAACATGCAAGTATAATCTATCTTACTCAGACTTGGTTATGCTGGACTCCATCTTTCTCAAACTAGATATGATTATTTGGCCTCTCTTGAGTTTCCATGTGTAAAATGAATGATCCTGGTAGGATGATATCTAGCACTTCTACCAGTTGAAGAACTTTGACATTGATCCATATTCCTAGAACTAAACTGAATTTAAACATTTGAGATTTAGAGGACAAATGGATGAATGATTGGGTAAGTGTTCTTTTCCTTCTAAACAATGCTCAGTTTTAGCCACAGACCTGTGCAAATCAAATCACCTCTGTCTGGTTTGTTGGCATCAAGCAATTCACCAGTCCACTGATGTGGAAATCTTCCAGGGCATCTGCCACTCTAACTTACACTGCATACGACAAGGTTGACCAGGAAAGCTATGGGAATGACTGAATTTATTCTCATTTGTTCAAGTGTACCTTCTCTTTCAGAAAAATAGGTTTGTTGTTAAAGATTTTGGTTATTCACCCTCTTTTCTGCAGGATGCAAATGCTGCAAGAGGCATAAAAATGGCAACATGGAAGTTGGTAAACTAGTTAAATTTTCAAAAGAATTTATAAATTATGTCCAAGACAATTTTTCTAGAGAAACATAGGTTTAAAAAGCTGCTTGTCAAAGACTTCTCTGCTCTAAGGAATCTGACTCCTTTTTTATCAGTAAAAGTTAGCTCATAAGAGTGAGAATTATTGACTTAGTTTTAATTCTTCAGCTCATTCTGTTTAGGGCGGTGACTATCTTTCTGCTAAAAATGTAAGACCTTATTTCATCATCTTGGTTGCTTATAATTAGGCTTGTTGTCCAACAGTATAGTCTTATGCACTTCGGAAGGTAGAATTAATACTTTTACTTATTTATTTATTTTTGGTACTGGGAATCAAACTCATGACCTCGTGCTTGTCAGGCAGGTGCTATGGTGCTGAACTAAATCCCTGTCCCAAAATTAATACTTTTATGTTATCTATCAAAAATGTTATCTCGCAGCAATTTTCTAAGACCATGTGGGATACAATTTCATAAATATTTTAAAAAGCTCCTGAAGCATTCATTCTTTTGGAAAAGTAGTTGGTAAGAAAACAAATAACCTGTTCATGATAACTGTAACAAGTCCTTTGCTAGGCATTTTCATATAAATTAATTTTTCACAGTGATATTATATATGAAATTACTTCTATTTTTGTTCAAAGAAATGGAGTTTCTGATAGGATTATTATGAAAATCAGAACCAATAGATTAAGAAATTATTCATATTTATAATGCAAGTAAGCTTCTCTTTTTAATTTACTATAATAAAATTCATTGTGATAATTGGGATTTTAATTTTATACAATTCTGCATTGATCAGTATAATAACATTTATTGAATATTTATACCATCAGATATGATGATAAATACTCTCCATGCCTTATTTCATTCTCAAAACAAATACTCCATATTATATTGATTTTGGAAATGAAGAAACGAAGATAGTTAGGATCATAGTCTTTATTCTCTTCATCTGATAGCCAGAGGATTTTTAAAAAACAAAATAAGTTAATTGTGTAGTTCACTTGCGAAAAATGTTTGCCCTCTCACAAGACTTTGTATAGGGCTACCCGCCCACCCATCCTACTTCACTGTCTCACAGATCTCTGTGCTACAGCTGCCTTTATCTTACCTTGGGCTTTCTTTTTGCCAAATATCTGTATTGCTTGATCCACTGTGTTCGTCAGGTTCACTCATTTTTCAACTCTTGTTACATCATTACACAAATCTTCCACACCCAGCACGAGATTATGGACACTTACTTTTATAACATGATTCACAGTGCCTAATTGCCCAAAAGTCATAATTGTTGTGACTTTTATTAAGACTGATGAAGACAGGCACTAATCTTAGCCCTGGTGCCGAATTTCTTGGCATTTTCTGGGTGTATAGTGTTCTGTTTGTTGAATGAGTGACTAGAACTGAAAATAATTTTTATCTGAGTCTAAAGTTATCAATAAGATGCATTGATAGAGAAAAACAACAGGTTGATGTGCTAAGCATTACTTGTTTCATTTTCTTTTTCCTAAATCCCGTGGTTTTTCCCAGTTTGAGCAACAAACATTAAAACCATCAAAGTTCTAATTGGAAAGAGAGAAAGGTTTCTTGGAGAAACTGTAGATCTTGATGTTATAATTTTGTCTATTCACTTCCATAGCTTATAATTAGATACAGAAAAGATGTGAATAGAAGAATATATTTGCTGAGTAGAATGAGAAGCAGACCTCTAAACTAATGGTAAGGCGAGGAAAGTTTGGCCCCTACATAAAGTTTTGTGCTAATATGAACTGTTCTATCTTTATCTCCAAACCCTTGAGAGATGATTGATCTCTTAACAGATTATCAAGAAAAGAAAGGATTCATTTACAATTTGCCATAGTTGCCAGGGAAACCATAAGTATGGCAGAAAAAGACTTGTGCCACTGAAAGTAGAAGGAGTAGGGTAGGATGAATGCATGGAGTGACCAGATAGGTGGGCCTGAATGTTCCTTAGGGAGAATGCCCCAGCAGAGGCAAAGACCACGTACATATTTATTTATGGAACCCTGAGAGCCATGGATTTGATGATGAGGCCTGGTGGTACAAAGATACAGGCACAGATGGAAGAATGGGTTGTACAAACTGGAGGCCAGATGGTGGACAAAACAACCCATGTAGATTCCAGCGTAGAGTAAAGGAAAAAGCAGACAGTTGAATAAAGGCTACAGAGACAAGCACAGACATGACAGAGCAATTGAATCTCCTATAGTGGGATAATCATGCAATTGTATGATGACAGTTAAGACAGATAAAAACTAAGAGATAACCTTCATGTACTCCACTCCAGGATTCAAGCTTGGCCAACTTAAACCTAAATTATAAAACAACCAGGTTTATTTGGAATTGACTAGACTATGTTTCTTTTCTTCAGGGAAAATGAAGATTGGAGGTAGAAATTAAATTTAGTTATAGAAATATATAGTTGTACCTCCACAACTGTATTATATTTTGCTTTTTCAAATAAGTTTTACAATAATTAAATGGCATACATTGTATGTTGTGTGAAATCAATGTGGCTAAAACATCCTTTTTTAAATCCCAAGGGAAATAATACTTTGCCTTTACTTCCTGGAAACTGTAAATCCTGTGATGGTGATTGCCTTCTTCTATTATACCAATAAGACAATAGGAACTGCATAATTCATGTGAAGCAAGTTATTCAGCTTTCAAAAGTAAATTGCTCACAGAAAAGGAGAAACACCACTTTTTATTATTTTTCCATATAACCTAGTATTATTGCGTTGAAGATAAACTGACTCAAATTCCAATTTACCAAACCACAATACTCTAATAAAGCAAGATCTGTCAGGTGGCCAGATTTAGCCTTTTCATTACTTTGAATCACTGGAAAATACAAAAATTTTCTAATATACTAATGTTTTCATTTCACATTCTGTTCTGAACTGTAACTGAGGAAAAGTACAAGACCTCTAGATCCAATTTTGCTGTGTGGAATGTTGTCCACTTCATTGTTTATCAGTCTTTATTTTTAAAATATTTTCTCAACACATAATTGACTTTTCAAAAGCAGAGCCTAGATTTCTAATATTTTGTTGAATGTTCCTGGAAAATACCTCTCTTAAGGTGCTTTTTGAAGTTGTTTAGAAAAATAGGTACATTATCTTTATAACAGATAATTAGTAGATTTTTATGTTATTACTTACTTTGTATAGCAAGCATGCAGTATTAAAGGAAATTAATTTTGTCCTTTTCTTCTTCCTTACCACCAAACTCATTTTGTATTTGAGAATTACTTGAGCTTCTTCTGTCTTCTGTTCTACCTTTTAGGGGAAGCATGGAATAGTATAAAGTAGTTTTAATCAATAGAAATTTGTTCTGTACTTTATATTATTATAAGTAGGGTAGGTTTTCCTGTTCAAGTCTAATCAGCAACAAGGACAATATACCATAATAAATAATAAAGTTCAAAAGACAATAAATATCCTTTAAATAAAGCTAGTTGGAAGCCTGCTTATTTGCTTTAAGAGTCTCCATTGGTCATGTTCACAGGATAATTTCCAAATAGTTATTGCTGCCAGATTGGGCACTTTGGTTTTTCAAAACTGATCCAGATTTTTATTTCATTTAAATGACTGAAGAGACCAACTGCATGAAATCTAAATTATACTGTTAAATTTTGTCTAGTTTTGGCTCTTGATGAAAAAGATCCTTTACCATATTCAGCTGAGATAAATTTGAGTTTTTTAAAAACATTTAACTTTTGGTAAAAAAAAATTGTTGATTTTCTTTTTAAAATCCTTGATAAGGCAATTAGGCTAAATGTTAATTCTAATACTTATTTAATTTATTGGTTAATTTGGGTAGGAAGTGTTTCACAAATTATGCAAAGTTTAAAGGAGAAATACGGGATTTATATACTAATGTTTCTAATGGTGAAAGTTAGATATACTCATAACTGTCTATATAAATCATTTATATCTCAAAATTATTAATCCTGACAACTTCTTACATCCCATCTCATATAGGCAAACTGCTTGCATTCCACGGAAATGCTCCAAAACAAATCCTGTTTCTCTCCCTTCCTAAATCTGCTCTTCTTTCCAAAGTGCAGTGATGGCAACTTCATGTTTTTCACTTGGTCCAATCAAAAATCTGTGTTATTTAACACTTGCCTTTTTCTCATACTTCATAAACAGTTAAATAATCTTTGCAACTTGGAAGCCAGGCATCTATCAGAATTCAATCTCTTCCCTGCTTCCGCTTTTATCCCTCTGTCCCATAATCACTTGTTGGGGTTATTGAACTAGTTTTCTTACTGGTTTTCTTGTTCCTATTCCTTAAATGTATTTTCAACATTGTGGGTGGAGTGAATGTCTGAAAAGATAAGATCACGTCATTCCTCTATCCAGAGGTCTTTCCTGTCCATTCACATAGTCTCTTCCTTGGCACCTTTGACTACTGTTGACATAAAAATTAAAACTGCTCTAATCAAATAACAGTAACATAGCTTGTTTAAAAATGAGTGACCATGGCCTAGAAATGCAGATTTAAGTTACCTTGATGACATCTTCCATCTTGGAAGAGGCTGCATGGAGTTTCTTGGTCACAAATGAAAGTTATGAGTCAGTGTGTTTACAAAACACATAGGTAGTGTCAGACAGGTGGGCTGCAGTCAGAGAGAAATATCTTCAGCAAGCATTAGTTATCTTTTAGAATTGGAAAAATTTTCTACAGAATTTGTTCCAAATTTTTAACTTTTATTGTTAGAGTTGAGGCTAGATCAGTTAAGATTAACAATACATTCTGAAAGGTTTACCTAATAGACATTGTTCTTGCAGATAGAATATATAATAGTCAACATATTAATTCAAGTAAAATTATATCCTAGTAATACTCTAGTAGGTTAAATAGTCTGGGGAAAATAGTCTTTTTCTTTTCATTCGTATCCTGATTCTTTTGTGCATTAAAAAAAACTTCATTTTCATTTCCTCATCAAAGTTCTGTATGTATGCATCAAACATAGTTTCTCATTTTATGGAGATATTCTAGAAAAGATATTTATTTTCAAAGTTCATTTTTTTTACCTGAAAATTAGCTCAAATAGTAACAAAGTAAAGAGTAAAAAATAAAAAGCTCTGGAATGAAATTTTTGGGCATTTGAAAGCAGAGATTAATGATAAAATATCAGTGGCTATAAACATCCTGGAAAATGCAAATCGCAGTGGAGCACGTATTTTAAATTGTCAGGTAACAATATTGAGAAGTTTATATTGATGCAGTCAAGCTCTACCATTGTTATCAGATGGTGGATATGAATAAGTAGGTACAGGCTTAGTGGAGCAGTATGTGACGCAACTGGCTGAATGAGCACTTTTAATATAATGTAGATAATTTATAATCACCCAAATGTATGTAAACTTAATTATAATGTTTTTGCCAAAGTGATATATGTCACTTACAGTATTTGGAATTGTGGCACATAGCTAGACAGCCACAGATGATTTAGAGTATGATCTAATTTAAATCATCTTTATTTTCTAATTATGGGCCATGAAACACAGACAGAAACCCTCCTCTGAACAAAACAAACAAAAAAAAAAGACACTAATTGATGTAGTGATGATGTTCAGTTGTTTAAAGAATTTAGTCTGCTTTAACACACTTCTGAGTCCACTTGCAGTTAAGTGAACTCCTAAGCTTATTTTAGCTAACAGGTTGTGGAGGGAAGAGATATCTGTTACTCAGACAATAAAGGATAGTGCCTCACCTATAAGCTACCACTTTCGGGCAGGTAGGGAGGCTGAATGAGCCGGTGGTGAGGCTGGAGTTTGTTGTGCTCTCAGTCAGCCTGTGTCCTATCTCATGGAATGCTTCCTAACCCTGTGCTTTGAAGCTTTAGGATATTATCCTGGCTAATGCAAGTAGAATTTATGATCATAACAAAAAAATTCTAATAAACATTAACTACAAAGTGTGCATATTATAATGAAGATTACATGACTAACCCATAAGGCGCAGTTTTTGGAAGAGCATGGAGACGTGATGTGAAGGTGGAAAGTGCTGTGAAGTGGGTTTGAATGACTGGAGCCTGTAACGGCTGGGCGATGCTGACAAGATATTAATTCAAGTGCTTTACCTGGCTGGCCTATGCTGTAGGTGCTTATATTTGTAATAACACGAAGAAAATATATATCTTTATACTCTTACAGGTAATCTAAGAACTTTAAAATGTTAATCATTCATCAACCAGGGTCATGGTCCGTAAGTAATTTTCAAACAGCTTTTGGCATTACTCCCAGTCTTCAGGGGAAGCAGCTAATGACCCTGTAGTATCTGTGAAGGTCACAGTGTATACAAAAAGAATTTATTTCTGGAGGAAAGACTCAATGCTGACTTAGGTATCAGAAATCCCTGGAGGATACAAAACATCCAGGACACCCTAGCCAAAAACAAGAGCCAATTAACTTCCAGTTATTACTAAGTTATAGCTAGTATATACAAGGAATTCTACTGGTTTGTAGAGTATGCAGCATGTTATCATTTCTAATGGCGAGTTTTCCCTTGTATAAATTTGTCTTTTTTTGAGAGTTATTTGAAAAGAAAAATACCAATAGCTCTAGAGAAATCATAGAAATTCCAGTTCTCTGTAGTATTTCAAGGGCTGGATTAGCATTTTTCCAGGTTTAGATCCATTACTTTTCTCCCCCAAGGCCTTAACTAGAGAAGAAAAGTGCCATGTGAGAGCTGACATTCAGATAAAATCACTACCTGTGTTTGTTTGAAGATAATTATTGAAGTAAACACAGTTGACATTATTCTAGCATGCCAGGTGCAGGATATATGTGTATACAAATGTGTGTGTCTTGGGAACAACAATACTGTATATCCTTGGTGTATTAAAAAGTCAACAAAAGAAAAATACTTGATATTTACATACTTGATGAAAAAAATTAAACCTTTTCCTTCTTTATGAAATTCTTGCAAAGCCTGAATTTGTGTGCACAAATGAATACCATCTGTCGCTCTTAGAGGAAAACTAACTTCCTCTTTATATTTGGGAACACATGAGAGAAGCAAATCCACTTATAAGTATTTATACTTATGCATATAACATATCACATTGTGTCCATGGTAATACATTTCTCAAGTAATCAGCCTCATGAGCTACGGACAAGTGATATGTTCTTATTACTAAACATGTTTTAGATGCATACTCATTGATTATGCCATGGGCCTTGCAATCAGATTGGCTGTGTTTGAATTCCACACATACCACTTAGTAGTTCCATGACTTTGAAAAACTTAATATCAGTACTTAATGTTTTTGTTTTGAAAGTAGGGATAATAACATAGTATTTACTTTCCTTGTTGAGGTAGCATATTGAGAAACATAGCTGAGCAATATATTAAAGTGTTTAGCACAGCGCCTGACACGTGGCCAGTGCTAGAAAATATTTGCTAAGTTTGAAATAATCTTAAGTATATGGTAAGACATGATGTCTGTAAAGTATATATAGAATTTCAGTTAAAGGTATTTTGCAGAATGTGTGTGCTGTAGATAAGAATTCTTAGATTACTTTAAATTTTTGCTTTCTGGCTTTCAGATAGTTTGAAATCTCAGTGAATATTCTTTCTGATATGCTCTCCAAATCTATTTCTTTGTCTGCTCCATTTCCTGGTTGCTTCAGTTGTGAGGATTTGTTACTTTCCAGCTGAGAACTTGTTGTTCTCGGTAGGTCCTGGTTTTGTTATCTGATTTTCCTTTACAGTAGTTATGCCTGTTCACATCTGCTTAGTCTATGGGAAAAGCAGAGATGATCTTCATTCATTTCACTAGAGGAACATGTTCAGTATTTTCTCCATAGTTCCAGGAACTGAAATCTCAATTATGTTGTAGTGAAAGTTAATTTACATAAATACTTGATATTATGAAAAAGTCAGAAAGACACCTGTCTCTTGCTTTTGAAGCAAAATTTACTGCTTTTCAAAATTTATGCTCTTTTTATGGAGCATCTGTTGACTACCCTCAGAGAAATACTTTTAAATGAGACTTTTAGTCTTACCTAGATGTTTAGAAATATCCAATGTGTGTTAAGTGTAGAGGTGGTAAAATAGCACTTTGTAAATACCTTTTAACAAAAATTCATATGCATTATTGTCTCTTGGCAATAGAATTATTAAGCCACCTCTGTAAGCAATATGGTACTGTCTGTACTTGGTCAATAATTTGGAGGAAATGGGCGGGAAGCAGTTGAAAAAGGTAGTAGGTTAGTGCATGTATACTTGGATATTTTCAGACATAATTTTCTGTATGCTTTGTGAAGTTTTTTTTTGTATTTATATATAATGGATAAATAATTGCAAATTTTGCAACATCTAATCCTTAGATGTTAAAGAAGTTCCTAGTATGACAGCTAGTAAAGTTAGTTCATTTTGTAAAATTCTCAGAGAAGCATGCTATCTAAATGAATTTTGATTTAACCATCTCCAATATTCCATATACCTGTAACTAGGTTGAAGACAGAAAAAAAAAAAGTGAAGTGGGAATGGTTCAATGCTAAGATGGTCATATTTAGATGACACTTGAGATCAAAACCATTGCTGTAAGTGCTATTTTATTTATCAGTGTTTGCATATGTAGCAGACAAGTTCTTATATGAAAAATCTAATTATAGATATGTAGGGGTACTGGTTGTATTTAACATTAAAAGTAATAGAATAAAATTATCTGCAAACACTATTTAAAAACTGATGGGAAATACTATGTTTGGAAATAGAATGGTTAAACCACCTCTAATAGTGCTTTGTCTGTACTTGTTCATTGGTTGTGCGGGGAATTGCAAAAGGTACTTTGATAGTGTGTGGTAGAAAATTTCAGTTTATCCATTAAGTTACATGAAATGTTCATAAGCTACATGCATTTCATTTAACTTTGCTGTACTTTGTATGTTGTGTATATATTTGACCCATGAGTCCTCATTTTATAACATCTAACCTCTAGATAGTAAAGTTTGCCAATAGGTGACAAAATAGAATAAATTAATACATTTTGTATACTTTGTGTTAAAATTCATAGAAAGGCTGTCTTCTCAAAGGACTTTTTGTAAGTGTAATTGTAAAATCATGTTTGAGTGACACATGTGCCTATATCACATGTGATAGTGAAGGAATTGAATGAAATGAAGGATTTTAGGTCAGAATGCTTATGTTTAGAAGACACCTTTACATATGACCATTGTTACCTGAGTATTGTTTATTCAACACTATATATATATATATATATATATATATATATATATATATGCTGTATATTTATACAACATGCTATATATTTATACAATATATAAATTATATATTGTATAAATATATTACAATATATAAATTATACAACATGCTAATATTTATACAATATATAGCATGGACTAACCTGAGTCCACATTTAAAACATTCTAGATAGTCCGCATTTGAAATCATTCCAGATAGTTAGAAGTGCACGAAATATGTTAAAAGCAGAGGTAGTAAACACACTTTGTGTATTTCCTTTTGTTAGAATTAATAATGGAATACTGTCATTAGGAAATGGAATGATCAGACCACTTCTGTGAGCAGTGTTGTATTTGTGCTGGTTCACAGAGAAAGGAGAGGAGGTCTAAGATACACTGTCCCTTCTCTCTGTGCATCTTGTTCCACTTTCCTGTGTCTCTACTTGTGTGTAAAGGTCAAAGGAGTCCTAGTTCATGTCTAGAAATTATAGAGGTTGCCAGTGTATGTCAAAAGTAAGAATTAGTAAAGTAACATGTTGAGTACACTTTTGTATTGAAGTTCATAAGAAAGACTGTTCTTAAAACCACTTGGGAAGTGAAATTGTTAAAATCCTCTCTAAACTTTACATTTGCATATATCAGTTCCCTGAGTTAAAAAGGAGAGAGATGTGCAGTGTGTTCAGATTTACATTTTGGTAAGAGGTATTGGTGTGTGCATGCATCTTCTAGATATATGATAGGAATTTGCTAGAAATTCAGTGGAAACATACCTTTTTGTTAATATCTTAATAATAGGGATCTGATAACTCAGACACATGCATGGTGTACTCTGTTGTTTTATGTCTCATTTTAAGTAAAACATTAAGGATATGCCAGTATTTTAGTTTCTACTCTGCTAATACTTCTACCTAGAGGGCTGTTGTTATTTTTATCTTCAGGAAATCTTTGTTCCCAAGAAAGGCAAGATTGCATTTTGTTTTCCAATGGACTGAGTTGGTGTAGCATATTCTTGGTTACCAAGAATGATCTTGTAACTTTGGAATTTGGAACTGGTGAATATTCATGGTGTGGAAAAGCATGATACACACTGGACCATCTCACACAAAACTGCTTATTGTGTGTGTACGTGCAAGATCTAAAAGGATACATCCTAAGCTGCTCATGACTGAAAATGAATTTGCTTTTTGTTTTCTGTGTTCTTGTTTCCTGTATGCATATACTAACTTTTAAAAAGTAAAGAGATTTTTTAAAACTAAAAAAAGACCATTAGATACCAAATATCCTAATTCAAGGAAATTGGCATCTCATGAAACTCTGGGCATTGTGGTATATGGATAAAGAAATCTGAGGCTGAAAAATATAAGATACAATTATTGTCAAACTTTGCCAGTCACTTTTACTGAGACTCTGACACTTAAAGAAAATTATTTTGTGCTATAACTTTGTACACCTTGTAGAACATCTGAGGTAATGAACAGAACTTTGAAATCATGTGCTTTCTGAAATTATTTAAAAATATATCTATAAGAGTTTAAGATAACATTAGAAGAGCTACAATATGCCGGTGGGAGAAATTTTTGTAAAACAATCTAATGAGAAGTTTTAAAAAGTTTTAAAAAGTTGTAGCCATTTAATATGCCATCAACTGATTGTCATCCACTAATCTGGTCATTTGCCACTAAGTAATAAGATAATTCTGGCATCTTCAACAGAGTTTTAAATAGGTCACCTGTTTGCTAATGGATATTTTATATCAGCATCACATTTAGAATTTTAGTCAGTTATAGCCTCTCTTGTTACTAGCTCATAGAAAATAAAATGAATATATCAAATATGGAGCTTAATTATGGCTAACTGAATGTTTAATTTAAGCTCAGTGAGAGTTTCCTCTGTTAATAATATAGCAAGTTAAAGTGTTGGCTCTGTGTGTGATGCTTTAGAAACAGCCAACTAAGTAAAATAAAATCACAGTTGTTTTTAGCTTGGAAATTCTGTCATTCAAGACTGTTTTTTAGGTATCTGGTTTTGAACAAGTGTGTGAAATAGGGAAATAAACAAAATGCCTATTTCATGGCATCTAAAACCTGATATTTTAGTCTACCTAGCATCATCTCTATCTTCCAATCAGTTTCTATGAATATTCTTCTTGGCGTTCTCAAAATTACTCTTCATCTTATTAGAAAACTGTTAGTCACAGATCACCTATAAAGGAAAACCCATCCAAATCACAGCAGACTTCTCGACACAAACTATCAAATCAAGAAGAGCTTGGAGTGAAGTATTCTAAGCCCTGAAAGAAAATTACCTCCAACCCAGATTGATGTACCCTGCACAACCATCTTTCAAAATTAATGGAGAAACAAGATGTTTCCATGACAAAGAGGAACTGGGGGAGTTCCAACCAATCCAACCCTACAAAAAAATACTGAAGGACATTCTAAAGAGAGAGAATAAAATCACCAGGATTCCAGGAAAATGGCAGAAAGGCCTCAATGAAAGGGGCAGATAGTGGAATGAAGGAGAAAAGTAAACAACAATGTCAGAAAAATAGCATAGCAGATGAGGCAGAGAAGATTGGCTATAATTTCTAGCACAGAAGGCCTGGATACACTAACAAAAAGAAACACAGGCAAAGTAGATCAGGGATAGGGTCCATTGAGATGCTCTGAATAAGAAATACAATCAACCTGAAAGAGGGTTAATGAACTGAAAGTCAAAGGTGAGAAAACAATGCTCTATGTGACAGGGAACCAGAGAGAAATAGGGACAGCTCATCCAGCAGCTGCAGATAGGTTGGAAACCCATGACACTTTTGTGGAGTGGAAACTACTCAGCTATAAGGAAGGAAAACCTTGAACAGCTCATGATCAAGCTCAGGGGTAAAAAGGTTCAGAAACACTTAGGTAGGTAGTCGGTTGCCCCCTTATCTAAAAACTAAAGGAATTAGTGGAGCCTGAAATGTACAAAGCACCCTGAGAAAGGGAAAGGGGAGGAATTGTCTAAAAAAGGAAGACAGAGGACATTAATAGTGTATCAGGATTTAAAAGCCACATTATTCTCATTGCTCTGTTTAGTTTGGCTTTATTCTGTTCCTGTCTGTACTAGATTTGAAAGCACAGACAGCTACCCCAAAAATAGCAGGATATACTATGGTAATTATCCTAAATTTCCTATTAAGTTTAACTGAAGCCCTGTATTACTTACACTGTCTTACTATGACTGATCTTATTTGAATCTGGTTTGTTAGATCACTGTTTTGTCCTGACTGATTTTATTTGAATCTGGTATGTTTGATAGTATCAAGTCTGAGAGTAGAGGCAACTACTCTGAAGATGACAAGATTCAACAGGATACCCATTCTGGTTGGATTATTAACTGTTTTTGAAGTCATATAATGTCTCCAATGTTTTGTTTTTATTAATATTACTATGTCCAATTATACTATGTATATTTTATTGTATGTATGTATGTATGTATGTATATTTTATTGTATTGCTATGTCTAATTATACTATGCCTGATGATATAGACGATTCTATTGGAAATGACAAGAGACATCATAGTAACTACTATAGATCACCTAGTATTGTGGTTTTATATGACTTTTTCATTTCATGTTTTTCTAGGAACTTGCTTTGTTGTCTTGTTTTGATTTGTTCTTTCCTCTAATACAGAAAGGATAGAAATACATGTAGAGATTCATGCACGCTTAGAACTTCTAAATAGTTTATAAGAATTGATTATAGTTATTGTAAAAAAAGAGAAAAAGAAAGTATTCTAAAGGATAAAACTGCATGTATGTTTAAGTGTGTAAGATTGATAACCATATTACTAAGTTTTTGTTGGATGGGTGAACAAAATTGTTTGCAGTCTCACTGTTTAAATGTCCACTTTGTATGCTTTACTTATGTAACTTGAACAACTACTTCTAAGAGAAAAATATGTAATTATCAACTAGTGATTTCTTACTTTTTTTTGAAATTATGTATTATTTCTACCCTCATTCTTTTTTTTTCTTTAAATAAAAAAAGAAAACTCTTAGTCATATTTAAACACTTCATCAATCCCTGGGCAGAAAAAAGATTGACTATGTAACAGCTGCATATATAGACTTGCAAGGCTGCAGAATGACTCAAGGTTCATGACATGTTTGCAATTACTGCTATTTGCTTAATATGATATTTAGATTACTGCCAGCAAATAGATTTAAGACTGTGAAATCTGGTACCATCACTGAGCAACAACTGTCTTTGTGTGTCTTGTACTTCTATCCTTCTAAAGAGTTAGGCAAGCTGGACATAGGGGCCCATACGTGTAATCCCAGCAGTTTGAGAGGCTGAGGTTGGAGGACCACACATTCAAACACACTCTGGGAAACTTAGCAAGAACTTGTCTCAAAATAAAAACGTGTGGGATATGTGTGAAGATCTTTGGTTCAATCTCCAGAACAGTGAGGATGACAAAAACAATAACAACAACAACTACTACTACTTAGGCATTTGCTGCTTTTGTTCTGAGGTGTCTGTTCACAGGGAATGGCCTTGGAGATGGAGGCAGAGAATCTGTCAGGAGCTAAGAGCAGATGTGCTGTCTGTCCAGTATGGTGCAAATAGTAGTGGCATACTCTAGAGCAAAACAGAAACCTGACTGCTGATTATCAAAGGTCTAGTTTTAATAACCTCAGTGTTCTTGTTCTATAATCGCCCACTGCCTGAGACTCTTGGCGTCACTCTGTGGGAATCCACGCTCAGGGAGCCAGCACAAATGCTGACGTTCTGGCTCCTGCTCTTTCCTTTATAAACTGTTCTTTCTCTCTGACTCAGGGGTCTCATATTGTACCAGATTTTATGAAATGGAAGCAGGCTCTGTTGTTAAAATTTCAAACACTTTTTGGTTCTTAACCATCTGAAAAATCTTTTGCTTGCCTCTTTAATTATACAGCTAACGTTATTTTAGTTTTTGCTCTCATATTACTTAGTTTGGAATTTGAAATTAGCCCATATCCTCCCTGACCCTCACATTATTTACCAGTAAAATGAATATAATAATACTTTATGGTCTGTTTAGAGAATTAAATATATGTAACAAAACTTTCTGCAAAGTAGTCTACTTTTAGCAATTTAGATGTTTCGTTCTGTAGATTTCATTATGTTTTCTGTTATAATGTGCTGGTTCTGAGTCACGAGTCAAAGATAATTACAATAATCTGTCACTGAGACAATCTAATATATTTTTGTAAAATGAGAAAATAGGGACAGAATTTTTGTGTCTTATTTTGGTTAGAAAATGAAAACAAAAGTTAAAAGAATGCTTCACAGTTTCACAGGCTTTTGGTTTAAGAAGCAGTGAAGACTCATAAATGAAAATCCATGGATTTTTCTTGGCATATAGCATTATTTTCAAAGTATTCTTTGTCTGGCTGATTGCTGCAAATGAGAGGAGGGGAGGTTTATTTTGGCTGACAGTTTACAGAGATTTCGGTCCATGATTAGTTGTCTCCAAAGCAGGATGGTGTGGCAGAGGGGCAGGGTGGAGGAAAGCTGCATGATAATGGGGAAGTGGAAAGTGTGAAGGGGAGCATTGGGGAAGAAAAAGAAACCCTCCAAGCCACACCCCTAGTAACCCATCTTTCCCTACCAGCCCCCTGCTTCTTCACAGCAAGTCAGCTGTGAGCTTCGTAATTCAGTCACTTTACCAAAGCCACACCTGTGAGTGTGTGAGGGGCTCTTGAAAGATGTGTATGTATATACTACAACAATAATTGCTGTGAGAAATTGTCTAAAAAATAAGAGATATTACTATTCACTTACATAGGGGTATTTTCTTTCCAATAATTTCATGAAATGTTTAGATTAAAAGTATCTGTAAACATTCAAGCAAATCGAACTGAATGGATAATAATTAGCAATTAAGTGTCAGGCTTAGATTAAAATTCACATACTGTGCCTTGTAGATTTCCACTATACTTAACTTAGCTTTGCTTTGGTTTGTTGAGTATTTCCAAAGGTTCAAGACAGGAGGCAGAGTGGGTAGGACATGGATCTTGACAGAAAAAAACACAAGGCCTTAGCGTACCTTATTCCAGGGATTTATTTCTCATGAATACACTGATGCTAGGTTTATTTTCTATAAGCAATTCCTTCCCATGGACGTCCTGTTGAGAACATTTAATAGATAAGATTCCTTCTAGTAGCTCCTATCATTCCTGTGTTTGCTCTGGGGATTCAGTTATCCTCTAGATAAAAAAGATTAGATCAGTCATCTTCTTTTTTCTCTCTCCTGCAGGGATTTTTGTAGTAAACATGACAATTTATCTCAACTCAGGTGTGTTGACTCTTTTCTGTCCAAGTACTATGGGAGAAAAATAGGTCATTTTTTAACAGCCTAAACATTGTATTTGGATTGAATCTTGATGTCTTTGTGGAAACTTCATATATATATATATATTACATATAAATTTTTTTCTAATTTCTTTAAAGAAGTAACTCAGTGAGACTGGATATACCAGTGTTGACCAATGAAAAAATTGAACTTCAAAGGAAGTAAATTTTTGAGCCAAATTTGCATTGCCATAAGTGTTGGATACAAAATGTGAGTCAAGATCTGTCTTAACATTTCATCCATGTCCTTTCTGTGTACCATCCCGATTTACCTCAAACCTCATATTTTAATCCATATGTGTTACTCACATATTAGCAAGTTAGTATTTGGTAACTTTTGTCTGGGGGCTTTAGTTTCTTCCAAAGCAGCGACCTTCCTGGAAGAAATTTAGCCCAAGTTTGCAGGAGCAGATGCTGAGCCTGTAATTTATGACGAAGGTTCTTTGGTTGGCACTGAAATCTACAGAAAGTGAATCTAACGTTATAGAAGTACCCTAAATTCTATCCACACACCTTATTTCTGGTACCTTTTCACTCACTTGAACCTTACTAAAATGGTAGTTATCAAAATACAAAAAGTTAAAATCCTTATGATCTAGAGGAAGGGAGAAAAAATGATTTGTGTGTACTTAGAGAATAATAGAACTCCATAGTCTATTGTGACCAAAATCTAAATCCAGGGAGCAGCCATGGGTTGAATGAGGTTCTCTTAGGCCCAAGTACCTTCTCTGGGAGGTTGTTGAGGGCCTCTTTGTCCTCAAGAATGTCTGTGCCGCTTTTTCCTTCTCTCTCACTCAAGCACAAAGAAGGCCCCAATTTTTTTTTTATCACTTTTGTATTATGTGTTGAACACTTGAACTATTATATATTCTATAGCTTTCATGTTTTGAGTACCATAGGCCAAACTGTCTTCTCTTTTCTCTACCTTTTTTGGAGGTAGCAAAATAATTTCAACTATAAGAGGAAGGTAATATGTGTATATATCTTTGTGTATATTTGTATGGAGGGTGGAGGATAAATACAAAAATCTGTGTTCTGATTGTTATAGTGTTTGAACAAGTAGTTTGAGAGTTCTCAAAATGCAAGTTTTTAGTCAGTGGGTGATCCTATCCAGTGTTCCAGAAATTTATTGTCTGGACTTCATTGTTTTGTAAATTACATAAACTGAATCATTTATAGAAGAGAACTATGTTTATAAACATAACATTTAACTGGTTTTTTTTTGTAATTTCTCAAACCTTATATATGATGTATGGCAATTGCATTTATTATTTAAAATATATATTATTTCTTATGCTGTAGCCTATTTAATAATTAACAGAAAGCAAGTAGAAAATATGACTTTCTGAAACCAAGAATTGTATTTTATTATATTGTTTATATACTGTTCTTCAAAGTGAAGTTCTCACAACTTATTTATAAATGATTCAACTTTTGAATATACTCAAGGCATGAGATTTTTAAAATTATTTTTAGGCTTCTGAAAAACCAATCATAGCAATAGGAATTTCACATAAAGTAGGTGTGTTAATGACTGAGATTTAGGAAGAATTCTGGTCTTGTTGCTATTAGTCATGGCTAGTGACTCATCTTTGATAAATACATCAATGGGTGCTTCAGATCAACCATTTAAATTCTTGCAGCTTAGAGTTCTTGACTGGAAAATGTATCCCCTTTTCCCTCATACCCATTTCACGGGGTGACATGGAAGAATAAATGCAATGCTTAGAATACTGTTTTGTAGCAATTTAAGAGGTTGGCTGTATTTCATCCTTCAGTTTCCAATTCAAAGGCAGCACGGTGGACAGGCCGGCCTTACTGTGTTCCTCCTCCCATGTCATCTACCTTTCCTGGGGCTGCCCTAGGCAAGGATTCTCATTTTCTATCCTATCACATCACACTATTTCCTTCACAACACTACCACTGTGTGAATTTCTCCTGATACTGTATTTTTTGTTTATGTTTTGTCTGTTCTCACTGAGTGTAAGTTTTCTAAGGTTATGAAATTTGATCTTCCCTCCCACATGCCATCTGATGTTATTTAAAACAATATTTGGCATGTAGCAGGCATTTAACAAACATACGAAGACAGAAAATGGACAGGAAGAGGATATCCAGTGGAAGGCACCATGCAAGTTGGCTGATTTGACTACATATTAAAAAGCACATCTTCTGTTTTATCTACAAGTATAAGTATTCTGATAGCTAGAAAACATTTCCTCTATAAGATTTGAGAAATTTCCTCTGTTTTAAACAAAAGATTTAGAAAGTACTGACTGAATGAGCTATGGTGAAGACAAAATAAGTTTAGATATTATGGGTTAAGTTTACCATCTGAGAAAGGAAGGAAGTAATGTAGGAATGACCTGTTCTGACCAGGTCGGGGGGAATTAAGGTGAAAATCTTTTAATCACTAATGAAACCAAAAAGAGCAGATGAAGAGATAAAGCTGTGGCTAAAGTTCAGCTCTTGGGTTGTAATGAGACACTGTGAATATCCAGTTGTACTTGCTGTGAATTAAACCAATTAATGGGGATCTTTCATGGATTTCAGTAATTTTGTGAAAGTTCATGCTTACCTGAGAAAATTTACTGTTAATAAGTTTGTTCATTACAAGCCACATGGGAGATATTATTTTGACAAGAGAAATAATCCTTAGCCACTTAACCACCTAAAAATAGCAATGCTTCAATTCCTGGATCAAAGTGTGTGTACATTTAGGGAAGGATGAAAAAAGAAAATCTTTTTGTTTTACTTCAAAAGCCTGCTCAGTCAAATGCCTGCCCTGGAGAGGCAGTAGTGGCTGGTGTTAAGAATTAGCCCTTGGGTCACAGTAATGGGGTCCAATCATAGCCACTTACTAACTCCGTGATTCTACCACCACAGGTCTCAATTTCCTCAGCTGTAAGATGAATGTTGTAATGGTAACAGGGTTGTTTGGAGGATTAAGTAGACGTGATACAGATGGATCCCTGTAGATCTATACAGACAAAGGGGGAGAGCCAGAGGGAGAGAAGAGAGAACTGCCTGGTGCATGTGAGCACTTCAGAGTGTTGAATATAAAACTACTTCCTAAACAGTCACTGTTACAGTTTGAATATGTCTGCAAAATTCATGGACTGGAAACATAATTTCCTGGTGCAACAATGTTGGGAAGTGGGACTTTTTAGAGGTAATTTGAGGGCTCTTCCCTTATGACTGGATTAGTTGTCATCATCTGGGGAGTGAATTCCTGATTAAAGAATGAGTTTGGTTTCTACTCTTGTCTTCTGCTGTGAAATTATGTAGCATAAAGGCCCACATCAGACAAAGATCTCTCGATCATGGCCTTCCAGCCTTCAGAATTGTAAGAATAAATCTCTGCTCCTTATAAATTACTCAGTTTCAGGTATTATGTTATAATGGAACAAAATAAATTAAGACAATCACTCACACAGGCAAATGGAGATCTGATGGCTTGCTTCTGTGGTGCCCCTATGCTTTTGCAACAGTGGCTCTTTGAAGTAAAACATTTCCACTATTCTCTGAGAGCTCTGGACAAGTAGAATTGTAATAGGCCTTTGATATGGTGTGAATAAATCAGTGACATGAGAGACAGTTCTGGAACACAGCAAAAGGTGTCAGGGGCATTGAGGTGGTAGTGGAAGGCTATGGCATTCAATTGCAATTATTAAATATTACTAGTTTTCTACACTTCCTCAGAGGAAAATTAGTGTTTTTGAAATGTATTCTTTTTATAAAAGTACTGGATTAAAAACCTTATCTTTGGAGTACATTAATATGAATAGAATATGAAAAAACCAATTTATGTCTCTTGCTTCTTCAGGGCTTGTGTTTTTATTGGAGAAAGAGTTTTCTTTTTCATTCAGTATATTAAATTTGCAGTGTTATTTTTGTATGAACAATTTGAAATGACTCAGTTTCATTAATTGCTACAAAAGCCAGAGGAAGAAAAAAATAGACATTTCATCTCTACATACAAAATGCATTAAATACGTGCATATATATTGTGTGTACTATGTATATATATATATGTATTTATGAAAATCATGTCATATTCTTTTTAAACTACTGAAAAGCATGTCACATTCTTTTTCAGTAGTTTAAATAAGACAAGGTGTACCTTAGTTTTAATATTTGTGTTTATTGATGCAGAACTAATTTTTACTTAGGTATCTTTGTTATGTAAAGAGCTAAGATTGTTTTTATGGTTTCCCTTATTTGTTGGCTAGAATCATACAACACGATGGCTTATCTGTATCAGTCAATTCTGATAAGTCATCATCAGTAAAATTTTTGGAAATTGTGGAGTAATTAAGTCCAAAAAGAAAAGTTATTTTGCTTAAAGAGGTGAATATCAAAATGATTAGGATTTCAGAAAATAGAGATACCCACTTTTAGGAGTCTTGCAAGTTTGGAAGTTTCATTCATTTATGCCTTAGGTATTTATTAATGTCTAAGCATTGGTTTCCCTCCTAAGCAGCAGAGATTTGGGGATAAGACAGATCCATGTCCCTAAAAGAAGTCACAATTTGGGATGCAGTTGAGAAAGAAAAGTTAGGAAATGGAGACATACTGTGGAATATTCTTGAGTAATTCTTGTTATCACAGTCCTGTGAGGGGAAAGGGTAGCCTGGGGAGCCAGACTTATCCAGAGTCTGCCTATGTGATGCCTAGATCAAAAAATGTCTGCCAAAGTTATTTTCAGCAATATCTACAGCTCTGGATTTTGCTGTAAGATTGTGTGATATATATTTATAAAGACATATATATATATATATATATATGTATGTGTGTGTTTATATATTTAGCTTTTTATATAAATTTTTTTCTATCTGTGTCTTTTATTTGGAGCTTTATTTTCTGGCATATTGACTAGTACTAAATTCGCACTTGTAGAATACATGCCCATATTGTAACCAGAAATTGGTTGTTTTATCTAAGCCTTTAACAGATTTTATGAGTTCAGCTGTAGGCACAAAGATTGACTTTCTAAAGTTGATGCATTTGGTACAAACCTTATTTCAATAACAAAAGTTACCGATAAATTATCTTTTATCAAATTACTTGATTTTAAACTCATCAAATATGGTTTACTTAGTTAAATGTATGCTTATTTTTGGTCTTTCTCTTCTCTCTAACAAGAATGATTTTTGCTGTTCTTGACTACAAATTTGTAACAAGTTTTAATATTCAAGACAGTCATTTTTTTCTTACTTCTTTCTCCCCAAATTGAAAGAAACTCTTGCCCTTTTACTTTTTTTCAGATTAATTTTAGAATATTTTGTCAATTTAAAAAATTACAGCTCTCAGAATTTTATTAGATTTAGAATTTAATTTGAAGTTTACTACTTCATTATCTTCCTTTAGAAAATTTTAGCATTTTCTCTTAGTTTTTAGAAGGCATTTATACCTCCCAATAAAAACTGGCAGTTTTGTGCATATAATTCTTTACCCAAATAGGATTTTGAAGGTAATTTTCTTGAACAGGTACTCAGCACAAACTGGAAAATTATTGTCATCATCCATTGTGTGAACTGAGAGACCTAAAGCTGCCATTTCAGCTGGTCTTTGTCTATTTGTGCTGCCTTTAACAAGAGCTCTGAGGCTGAGTAACTTATGAGGAATAGGAATTTATTTCCTCTCTCTGGAGGCTGGAAAGTCCAAGGTGAAGGAGCCGTGAGGATTATAGTACAGTGAGCAATGGGCCTCTCTGTTGCCAGGAATGGAGATGTGTTGGCTCTGTCCTCATGTGGTACAGGGCAGTAGGACAGAGGTACCTGAGCTAGGTCCCCCAGTGCTCTTGTCAGGCACTGACCCACTCATGGGTATGGAGCTCTTATGACTTGATCATTTTCTCTAACACCTGTCTCTTCATCCCACCACAGTGGAAATTAAGATTCAACACAGAATTTTGGGAGGGCACAGCTTCAAACTATAACCCAGCTACTTACTTGTCATCATAATAAAATTAAATTCTCTCAGTTTTATATAAAGCATCTTACTAGATCCTCTCAATTATTATGAAATGGATGCTCCATAATCCCCATTATTACCGGGTAGCCTCTGTCCCAAGATGCTCTGTTATCCCCTCAGTGTATGTTTAAATCCTGCATATATATCAAAGTTACTTTAAGTACTACCTCTTCCCCAAAGAATTTCTTTATCCCCAACTCAAAGAAAATAGAGTTCTCTTAATTGCCTTTGTCAAAGGAAATACACAATGAGCATCTTGCTGTGTTTTCCAAGTCTAGATTACGATAGCTCCCAGCGCAGTGCCTGTTGCATAAAGGATACCACATGGCCTTATTGCTGCCGGTTGCCTGGAAAGCCTGTGAGGCTGCAGAGAGAGGGTTTCATCAGTGCAGGTGCCAGGCAGCATGGGCACCACACCAAATACACTCACCGCCGGGCAGCAGCACAGTATTCAGTATAATATGACATAAATACCAGCATCTATTACTGATTTTATTTCATATCTATGTCACAGCATTGCCTTGCGAAAAAACCATGATTATAATTGGTCCTTCATAGAGCATTGGCAATGCCATATATACAAAACAGTTCACACTTCAGGTCTCCACTCCTTTCATTCTTTTCTCATAATTATATACTGTGTGGATGGTACTCCACTCTGTGTTTTTATAGGATTGTTTTTTCAATTCCAGATCTGCATATATATGCTACTTTTTAAAAAGAATCAATCTAGGATTAAAAGAAGTCTACAACTCCAATTTGTTTCATTAAAAAGGTAGTAATGTTTTGCATCTACAGTTGCATGAAACATGATTAGCACACAATAGAGGATACATATTTTTGACTGGTGGTCCTAAAATGTACTTACGTAGAATTTTCTTAGTCAGATAATATCTCTTAGAATTAACTCTCAAAGAATATGGTGGAGTAAACAGATTACTGTTTTTATACCTTAATAAATAGCTACGTTATTTCTTAGGACTTTTATTGGTTAAAGGAAAATATTTACATTTTGAAGATGGACCAGTAATTAAACAATTCATAGTATTAGGCTTCTCAGCTTTCATGAAAATTGCAAAGAAAAAATTCCTCTTTTCATTTTTAAGAAAATATAAAAGAAAATCATGAGAGTTTGTTTTTGTAAGCATAATGAAATAACAATGACAGGCTCTTGACTGGTGGAAGAAATTCATGTTGCTGTTTAATGTCCTAATTTAGGTTTTACTCTGCTATAACCTTCGATTGACATCAGTTTCTTTTTTCTCTTTCTCCAAACAGAAGTCAACATAAACATGCCTGTCAAGAATCTGACAGAACAGATTTATTGTGGAAGTTAGATTTTGTTAGAGTGTTCTCCTCTTACACTTGCTTCAGATGCTGGGATTTTTCCTCCTGTATTGAAATATATATATATATATAAATATATATATATATATATATATATATATATATATATATATATATATTTATATATATATATATATATATAAATCATATATATATATATATATGATTTTCTCTCATGAAAAAATGCAAACATAAAACATATAGGTTATTCCAAGAGCTTTGAGGTATTGTATGCCAACTAAAATTTTTATGAACGTTTTCTTCATTGCTGGGAGAACTATAGTGATCATGAAAAAATATATGAAAAATCAGATATCTGTGGGCTCACTGAATATATTCAAAAGAAAAATAGTATGTTTGCAAGTGCATATTATTTATATGAACCTTTTATTTGTTTCTCAATGGAGCTATGTCCATGCATCAAAAATCATGAAAATTAAAACATTTTTCACAGGTCAAGAGGAGGAAATGTTACCCACCATCACTCCTTTTATTTTTTTAATTCATCACTAGATGACTCAGGTTAATTATTTTTCTCACTTAAATCTTTTGGGAAATGATTTTAATTATCCAGTTAGCCTTTCATGTGTAACAAACCTTAAACAAGGTACAGGATCAGAAGGATATACAACAGATTCAGTAGATTTAGAACTAGGTTTCAACTTCATAGCTGTCAATTCATTAAACTGCTATCCTATGATTTTTAAAAAAAATCTCTCAGTTTAACTAGAATTAACTAGAACTTCTGGCTGAAATCAGGCTAACATCACCCAGTGAGCAGGATAGCATGGGACAGGTGATCAGTACATGTTTGTTCAGAACTTTTTGTTCTAGGACTGTGTTTTGTACCCAGTTAAGTTTCCTATGCTGCAGAAACAAATTACCACACAGTGGGCAGTTTAAAACACTAACATAAATACATCCTCTCATAGTTCTAGGGACTATAAATATGAGACAAGCATTTGAACAGGGTCCGGCTCCCTCTGACAATACTTGCCTCTTCTAGCTTCTGATGGTGACTGTCAATCATTGGTGTGTTTTAGTCTGCCGCAGTGTCTTTCTTGCCTCTGTAATTTACATGATGCTATTTCTGTATATCTGAACCTTTACAAGGATGTCTTATAGGGATACCAATTGAATTAAGGATCCCACCAGCCCTGTTGGACCTCATCTTAATTCATTACATCTACAGCAAAGCAATTTCCATGTAAGGACACATTCTGAGATTCTGGGGGTTAGAACTTTGCCATATTATATCTTCTTTGGGAGAACACACTGTAATTCATGACAAATGTCTATCTTTATTGTTAGGATACCAGTTTGCTCATCACTACTGAATTACCACTGAACCATGTGGACATACTTAGTGACCATTTTTGTGCACTAACAATTTTCCTCTTCATTACACTGAGACTTTACTTATCAACCTGAAATATTCATCTTCTTTATCTGCTTGGCAACGTTCCTGTGTTGCAGAAATGATAATTATATAAATAGAAAATTTTGGCTGTTCACTGACTAATTCCTACCACTGCTTTTATGTTATCTGATGGAACAAATCTCTATTACTCTTCCTAATTTTGATATTCTGTTGTCGTACCTGTGTTTTCCTGGATTTTAACTTTAATTTTTCTTTCAGTAGGATTTCCTCAGGTTACTGATTACCTCCACCTCTTCAACGACTATTTGTGTGATAATAATTGTCTTGTTCATGTCTAGCTGAGATCTTACATCTCAGCTGCTTACTGGACACTTTCCTAAAGAAGTATTCCAGAGACTAACATTTTTCACATCTCCAACTGATCCTGTATTTGCTTTAGAGGCAGAAAGTTAGGCATTGATTTAAAATCCTATTTTTCTTTATTCTATTTATGTTCAGTTGGTCATTAATTCCCAATTACTCAACATTATCTAAAACTATTGTCTGAAATCTCCTAACCACCACCAATTACAGCTTCAGTTTAAACCCTTTTTCTTTTTTTTGTACTGTCACAATACGTTTCCTATTGGTAATTCGATTAGTAGTTACACCTGGCTTTGATAAATGTATGTGCAGTGTTGAAGGCACTATGTTAAAACTTCATTTCTGAATATGTCTCTCTTCCTTTTGAAAAATCCCTCCCCAGCACATTTTAATGATGTATTCCTAACCTTAGAGTACAGTTCCGCAGGCCCCGAGTACCTCCCCTGGTCCTGTCATTTTATGCTCTTATGCTCATGCTCTTAAAATTCTTCTGCTAGGAATAAGCTCCCATTATATTTCATCCTGCTAACATGTAAGTCCTTTGAAGATTCTTATAGAGTACTGTCTGCTCACAAAATCTTCATAATGTAAAAAGACTACTAACTGGGGCAACCTGCTCAGGACCCCTTCTGTCTCTCAGACAGAAGCTTTCTTTCTCTCAATAAATATGTTCTACCCTTAAAAAAAAGACTACTAACTACATTAAAATTAAACATTTTATTGGAAGTCTTGAAATATTTGCATTTAACTAATTTTGATTTTCATCAAACAGATTAGGTCCCTTTGACTTTACACAATTGATTATAGAAATTATTTGCATTAATATAGTTCTTTTGTACTACTATTACTACTAAGTAATTATGAAAACCATACATGTGTGCAGGTAGGTTAAAGCAGTCCTGAAATCAATCTGGGTTGATGACTGTTCAGTCCATATTTACACTGAATAACTATAAAAGCTATTTGGCCTAAACTATTTTTACTTAAATATAGTTTGATTTCAAGTGGAAAAGTAATGTAGTGAAGGATAAACAATGAAGTTGATATAGGCTGGCTAAGAACTGAACTGAAAATCATCTAATCCATCACAGTTTTTGGGCTGTCATAATGACTGAATTACCTGGGTGAATGGAGTGTGGTAAAAAAGAACTTGGCTATATGAACTGTCTGACCTCAGTGTCATCAATTGTACTACTCACTGATTGATTACTCTGTGACTGGCCTAAACTATCTGGAAAACGATCAATATTCTGTCATGTCTAATCCTGTTCATATTGTAATGCAGGCTATTGCAAAGACTGCATTATCTTCAATTCCTCATCACTGATGAACAAGGTCACTGTAATTGGTGATACATGAAGCCTATTCTCATCATGTGAATGGGGGAATTCAGATTTAAACAGTACCTTAAAGATGAATAATTTAATTTAATCAGAATATCTGTAGTTAAGTGGTAGTACTTCTTTCAAGTAGTACTTGAAAAACCTGCTTGTGTCATTTCAGTACCACTATTGCTGAATTTTTACCACAGTTTTGAAAATATCAGATGTTTCCCCACCTGCGTGCATTTGACTTTTTCTTATATTTTATTCTTGTGATATATTCTGGGAAACAAGTATTAACTTTTAAAAAATGAATGTTTCTGCAACTTTAGTGTGAGTGGTACAAAAAACTTGTGTAGAATCTGACACATTTGCAAGCTGCAAAATCTCTAAAAATAGTCAGTGGTCTATTAATAACAAAAAGTTTCTATAAAACACTCAAAAAAAGTTTTTTTGGTACTAGGGATCAAACTCACAACCTCACGCTTGGCAGGCAGGTGCTTATACCACTGAGCTAAATCCCCAGCCCTATAAAACACTCTTTAAAGAGCCTCAGTAGTTAGGGAAGACAAGGTATACACTGCTCCCTTTGTTTTCACAACAGGAATGCAAGCATTGAATACACACTAAGAAAAATGCTAAGTATTGTTAAGTGCTGTTTTACAGGTCACTAAAACTTTACTGTCAGGATTTGTTGTTTTGAGACAGGATCTCCCTATGTAGTCCAGGCTGGCTTTGAGCACATAGTGATCCTCCTGTCTCTGCCCTGGGATTATAGGCATGCACCACTGTGCCTCCTACTGTCAGGATTTGTGAGTGAAATGAAATTTAACATATAAATCTGAAAAAATTCTTGCAGACTGTGTTAATAGTAGAGTTCCTTTCAGAAACTATTTGTAGTTGGAATTTATAATTATTAAGTTGTAAAAGTATTTTTGTTTGCCACAATCTTTTTTTTTTATTTGGAGAATAAAATCCAATAATATAAAACAGAATAAAGCCAATCAAAACAAAGCATTGAAAGAGGTATGGAAGTTCAAAACAGGACAATAGGTTATCAACAATGACTACCATAATATATCTTGTTATCTTCACAATAGCTGTCCATTCCCTCAGACATAGCAAAATTGAATAAAACAAAACAGAATAAAACGAATCAAAATAGAGCATTGAATAAAACAAAACAATAAATTGGAACAAAACACTGAGAAAATACTGGATTTCAAAAACAAGACAGAAGGAAATCCCCCAGATTTGCCACATTGCATACTGTTATCCTTCCAATAGATACTCAGACTACCAGCCTCCATCCTGCAAAATCAATCAAACAATACAAGCAGTTTATGCATTGGTCAGCTCACGGGAAAAACAAACTGTCTTCTCTCTTCCTGAACTCCTCATTGTCTATATGGCTCATGGGAAAGGAGATCTGGCTTTTGTCTTCCAGGGCTCTTACTTCTTTGTGCAGCTTACAGAAAGATCTATCTAGCTTCTTGATACGCTCCTCCCAGACCCAGCATGGTCTCTACTGACTCAACCCACAATCTTGAACTAGTTATTTAACTATCAGTTGTAGTATGAATAGACTTCAAAAGAATTCTTCCAAAGGTAGATTGAAGAAAAGTTATGAGGGAGAAAAAGCCAACAGGGGTAAAGCATAATTTTTATTTCAAACTTAGAGTATGGAGAAAGCTGAAAGATTAAGAAATTTATACCAAGCAATGGGTACAACCAAAATAAAGCTTACTTTAATTGTGAGAGTTAAAGAGAGTTCTGAAAATTTTTGTAACATTTTGAATTCATTTTCATTTTAGCAGTACTAGGGATAGAACCCAGACTACATTCCCAGCCCTTTTAAATTTTTAAATTTTGAAACAGGGTTTTACTAAATTGCTCTAGCTGGGCTTGAGCTTGTGGTACTCCTGTCTCAGCTTTACAGAATTCTGGAATTACAGGTGTTTTCGAATACATCCAGCTGGCATTATTACTTTGGAATTTCTGAAATGTCTAGATTTTTATTTTTGGCCTTAAAGACTCTTGTTTTAGTACTTTTCTGCCCTCAGAACAAAATGTCTGACACATTGAAGTTAAAGAATGTGAGGTTTGTTTGGTCTTACAGGTTCAGCTGGTTCAGTCAATGGTCAGTTGACTCCAAGGAAGAAACTGCATGGCAGAATTGCCTGATGATAGGCAGCTGTTCACTCCCTAGAAAACAGAGAAAGAAAGTGGGAGCAGAACCGAGAACACATCTTTCCTGGTTAGACCCACAGTGCCTTGCCTCTTCTGATCAGGCACCACCTACGAATATAAGAGACTTTGAGGGGATATTTTAGAGCTAAACTGTAGCAATTATATTTTAAGGGAATGGCAATAACACCTTAAAACCAAATTCAAATTCTAGGCCTGTTTCATTTTTCCATTTCAGTGAGATACCTTAAAATTTTGGTTGCCTGGGTTAACTGCCATAACTGTGTAGTATGATATATCTGTATTTTTAGGTTTCTTTTAGTCCATATATATGAAATGCATGAATTCAGGAGCACATTTATGTATTAACAATAAAGTATCAAAGGTTTTACTTTTAGTATGCCCTCTTAAAATTTATAAGTAATACTACATCAACTTTACTCTTTGATTTGTGTTGGAGAAAAATGTATACAAGTGACTATCAAATTATTAATGTTAGCTCTAAGTTTAAAAAGACCTAGTCAAAATTAAAACGTATCAATAAAGTTTGCTTTATTTATGTGGTAGAATCCTGCACACAGCGTGAATAAGCATATTGAGGTTACAAGCAACAACTTGGATGGATCTAACATTCTTTTGAGCAAATGAATCCTGATGATATAATATATGCTGCATATTTCCATTTATATAATTATATTAAGTGTTAGAAATGACCATTAATTACTTTAGGGAGAAGTAAGAGTTGGTAATGGCTGAGAGGGGACAGAGTGAGAGCTCCTAGAAATTCCGTTTTTTTAATCTGGATAGTTATTAAATCAATTTATTCACTCGGCAATAATTCCTTAATGACTTGTACTCTTTTCTGTAGTCAGATTGTATCATAATAAAGGTTATTAAATTAAGACTTTAAAAAAGACACTCTTGAAAACAAGTAACTTAATCTATAAAACATTAAATATTTATAACTAGAAAATGCATCAGTTTTAAGGAGATTCCTATCATTTATTAGAGGAAATATCCTGAAGACAGAAATATAAAGAACAGTAGAATGTACAGCAAAGAATCACATGATAAAGTGATTTTTTTAGTTAAGTGATTTGAATTCTGTCACTTATTTGCTGTAGTATATCTGTAATTTTCATGTTCCTGAGTTAATGTACACTGATTTTACATAAAATATATTGACATATATAAAAATTTGAAATACCAACCCAAACTATCATCTTCTACTCACATTTTTAACATGTATGTGATATGAAATTTTCCATTTATGCCTACATGAAATCAGACAATTGGGGGAAAAAAGATGACCGATTGATAGGTAGCACGATAGAGAGCCTCTCTGAGAAAAACAACTCAGATGCTAGAATTTAATACCATGGAGAACACCAGATGAAAGGAGAAGAAGTCTCATGACCCAGGAAGAAACTGAGGAATAAGAAAAAGAAAAAAAAAAGAAAGAAAGAAGCATGGATGGAGGGCTGGAGCTGGGCACTCTCCCATTGCTGTACTGGGTGCATCTTAGAGTCAGGTGACTCACGATCAAGCTGAGGTCATGGCCCCGCTGAGAGTGGGAGTTGGTGAGCCTGAGACCCTTGGTGGGAGGAGGTGCTGCAACAGGGAGTGGAAACAACAAACTGAATTGCATGGACTTTGTTGAATCTGAGAACTGGATTCCCAGAGTGGGATGAGCATCTAGATGACATATTGGATTTGGGCACCACAGGCTTGAATCAACAACTAAAGCAGCATCAGTCAGTGGCTCCTGGCCCAAAGTAGATTGGTGGGATCTGCTTGGGCTGGGCCATGCTCCTGGTCAGGACCCAATATCCAGGGACAAGGCTGTCCAGAACCTGTGACATCTGCAGGGCACACACTAACATGCTGAACACACTCACTGGTTGACTGACTTAGGGGGAGGGGCCAGCCCACATCGCCCATGCATGCACCTCACAGATCAACAGCAAACTGGAGAGAGCAGCAATCCCCTAGCCAGTATGCTTCAGAAAAACTGTAAGCAATGCAAAAAGGTCCTGAGACCTCCACTATTCACCTGTCTGAAAGAAACCAGAAACATGACAAAACAAAGAAACAACAAAAAGCCTCCAACTGCTGACCTAGGGAAAATAAGCCCAAAGAGAGGTAAACACACAGGAGATTGAGGGCAGCAAACATGCAAAATCAGACACTGCCTCATCGGAAATAAAGAAATACTTTCATGACCTCATCAACAAATTTAAATCTGAAATTCTAACTCAGGTGAAGCAAGATATAAGAAGATTAATAGAAGAAATGCTGGGCACTCCTCAAGAAGACACAAATGGAAGAATGGGGGAACCGAGAGAAAGGAGAGAAGCCTGATGAAGAATATAAACAAAACTAGAATACATGAAACAGATCCAAAGAGAATATCAGGAAATTAAAAAGCTGGCAAAACTTCTTGACAGAAACTAAAGACAGACTTTCAAAACTTGAAGATAGATTTGCAATGTATGATCGTGAAAGGAAGGATCTCTTAAAAATAAAAAGGGACCAGGAAGTAATGATACAAAGGCTAGAAGACAACAAGAGGATTTATAGCTTAAGAATAAAAAATGTGAATGAAGAAGCAGGGACAAATACAAATGGAATAAAAAGGCTATTCACAGAAATAATTAAGGAAAACTTCCCAAGCATAGGAAACAGAAGTGATGTTCAGATATATGAGGCATACAGAACTCCAGCCAGCTACAACCAAAGCAGATCTACACTTAGACATATAATAATCAAGATCCCAGAAATCCATCACAAGAACAGAATATTAAAAGTGGTCAGAGAAAAGAAACAGATAAACTATAAAGGAAAACTCATCTAAATCACAGTGGACTTCTTGATGTAAACTATCAAAGCAAGAAGAGCTTGGAGCAAAATATTCCAAGCCCTGAAAGAAAATAACCTCCAACCCAGATTGATGTAACCTGCAAAATTGTCTCTCAAAATTAATGGAGAGACAAGATATTTCCATGACAAAGAGGAACTGGGGGAGTTCATGACCACCAATCCAACCTTGCAAAGAATTTTGAAAGACTTTCTAGAGAGAGAGAGAAGAAAATTACCAGGATTCCAGGAACAATGGAAGAAAGGCCTCAATGAGAGGGGCAGACAGTGGAATGAAGGAGAAAAGCAAACAACAATGACAGAAAAAGAGCATAGCAGAGATGAGGCACAGAAGATTGGCTATATCGCTGTTTCGTCTTGACTGATTTTATTAGAACCTGATATGCTTGAGAGTATCAAGTCTGAGAGTAGAGGCAACTACTCTGAAGATGGTAAGATTCAATAGGATACCCATTCTGGTTTGATTATTAACTGCCTTTGAAGTCCTATAATGTCTCCAATGTCTGGTTTTTATTAATAGTGCTATGTACTGCTATGTTTATACTATGCCTGATGATATAGACAATTCTATTGAAAATAACAAGAAACATCATAGTAACTACTGTAGATCACCTAGTATTGTGGTTTTATATATCCTTTTCATTTTGTGTTTTTCTTGGAATTTTTTTTTGCTGACTCATTTTGATTTTTCCTGCTAATACAGAAAGGCTAGGTATACATGTAGAGACTTATACATGTGTCAAACTTCTAAACAGTTTACAAGAATTGATTATAGATAATGTTTTAAAAAAGAGGAAAAGAAAGTATTCTAAAGGATATAACTACATGTATGTTTAAGTGTGTAGGATTGATGACCATATTACTAAGTTTTTGTTAGATAGATGAACAGAACTGATCGCAGTCTTGTTTAAATGTCCACTTTGTATGCTTTACTTTTGTAACTTTAACAACTACTTCTAAGAAGAAAATATGTAATTATCACCTAGTGATTTCTTACTGGTTTTTTAAAAATTATTACGTATTATTTCTACCCTTTTTCTTTTTCATTTTTTTCTTTAAATAAAAAGTAGAAAGAAAAATCAGACAATTGACTGGGCAGAAAAACTTAGCTGTGTCTTGAAGGTATCATATGAAGTAAATTACTAAAATCACAGTAAGCAGTGCTATTACCTGTTTTTAAAAATGCTTGTCCTGTGACTTTTTAAAATACAGAATAAGTCCATTTGATATGATCTGTGTCTGCTTTACAAACTTTAATATTTCCACAATGGAAGCAAACATAGATATTGTCTCAAATTTTGATTTTGCTAAAAGTTAGTTAATATTTATTGGATGAATTATTGTAATTAAACTTCTAATCTTTGAGGCTGAGCACTGATTTTGTGCTGTAATTGAGTCTATTGAATTATGAGAGCTTGTGGTTAATATTTTTTTAAACAAATTCAGCCCTATGACCGAAAGGGAGAAATTTCTTCTTCAGAAAATACTCAGATACTGTTAGATTATTCTTAATGGGTGTCTGGAGTGGGAATTTGAATCTTTGAGCTTCTCATTTTCCTTTACTAACTTGTTTTCATATGTAAAAGCCCTTAGCCATTTTTTTAATCTCTAGAGCTCATGATTTCGTTTTACTAGTTTGTCCAGAGATGCTAAGAGCATTCAACCAGTATCATTATATCCTACCATTTAACAAAATGTTTAAAGGTATTGTATGTAGAGTCACTAAATTCTTTGTATATCTCAGGTAGTGCATTAAGATAATCAAATGAATTTCTGTTACATATTACTTTACTATAGATTACCAGTACTTTCTATATTATTAAAAAAGAGAAAGTATGGCAATTTTGAGTCTAATCACATTATCCCACTTCAATGATCACTAAATTGATTAGAGAAGTTCTTTCTTAAAATTCTGCTTCTCTAGAACAACTTCTGGTATCAAAATCTGTATTACTTAAGGCTCATTAGAAGAATAAAATCAATATAAAATATGTGTATAATTATACAAGGGACTTAGGCTTACACGATAAGGATGGGAAGAGTTCCATTGGCCATCTGTGGAATTAGAGGTGAACAAATACAAAATGGCTATCTGTGCACTGGTGAGCTGGAAGATCCAGTAGAAGTCAAAGCTGGATGGCCTGGAAATTCACTGCCAAGTTTCCAGTTTGAGTCTTGCTAGGAAATCAGAGTCTTCATAGAAAGGATGAAGTTGCTAGAGACCAGTGTCCAAAGGTTGTGGTAAAGCCTGGAGCGCCTCCAAAGAAAAGTCTTCCTCCTCCCTTCCTTTTTTATGCCACACAGGCTACAAGCCTATTAGTCATTTCCAACCACATCTGATGTGGGTCTTCCCTCCTTAGTTTATGGTGTACATGTCAGTTACCCACAGTCACACTTAGAGCTTTACTAATTTGTCAGGTGCTTCTCATTCAAGTAGTCATATCACAGTTTATGATCACATCTACCTCTCAGGTTGCTCAAACACAGGCAGATTTTGCTTAGTTATAAATCTCAAAAGTTTTTAATAGTTTTATGAATTGAATAATAAGAATTTTGACTATCCAAGAAAGGTAAAAGCCTAGAAGCCTCTTAAATAACTATGCCTAAATATTATTGCTTATTATTATTTAAAAATTGCATGTCTGTTTAAAATTCTTTAGAATGTTTCATCTAAAAGATACCTCAATGAAGAAGAATTGTGAACTAGTGTCAACAGGCATAGATTTAGGTTATAGGAAATTTTTATGTCCCTCAGAATTTCTGTTGTTTTGACAACAGATGCTTCCACTCTTTGAATGTTAGAATACTTTCCATTCCACCAAGTTAATATTACTGGTGCTTTTAAGGGTTTATGTGGTAGAGTAGTAGTGCTAAGGAACTGTAGAGCTATAAATAACACATGTACTCTGTTTATAGGTTTAAACAGTTACATTTTTAAGAATTTTCTTTAGGAACTGAATAGGACACAGTGTATAGCAGGTTGGAGATAGCAATTGTTGATGCAGAAAAATTTATTAGCTGATAATAATTGGGACAAAGTACAAGGTAGATGGAAAGGCAAAAATCAGAAAAAAAAACTTGATTTCTGAAGTTTTCTAGGGGAAGAAGATGCAGAAATAAATCCGTTTCCAAAAAATATATGATTGTAATATGTGGAAGACCTACTCTGGATTTATGAATGGAGTCCAAGGTCCTATTCAGAAATTATAGTAGGCTCAGGATCATTAGTAAGTGTGTTTGACTGGTTAAGACTACTAGCATCATTGTTGCTTTTTCCTTGAGAAAGTTATGCTTGAATGACATGGTCTTATGGTCAGTATTTAATGAATAACAAAAATATCCCCCTTTTTAACCCTCTAACCAGGGACTAACTTCAGATGTGTTTCAGAAGAATTCAATAACATTTGGAAAGTCACCTGCCTCAAAAATAAAAAAAAAATGGGTTTATATTCTAAAACTTATAAAATAGCTTAAAGAACTCTACTGAGCTTGAGTTTTAGACAAATTAAGAAAGTTACAAGTTACATCTTTATTTTTGTCTCTTTCATAACATTTTAAAACTGTAGCACTCTTAGTAATGTGAAAGTAAAATGATAGTACATTATTATCTAAATTAAGAATTTTTCTTCAATTTTTTTGACATTACTGTAGAAAAAATTTTGGTGCTATGCAACTATGAAAAATTAGGCAATGGTGGTTTTTTAAATTTAATTTTTAAATTGAATATTTGACATTATTAAACTTATTTATACCTAAAATTGGATAAAATCTGCATTGGTATAAAATAAAATATTTTCTTCAGTTTCCAAAAGAACAAGCTATATTATGGTACAGAATATTTTATTTGTGCAAATTTGAGAACTGTATGTGAGGTTCTTTTTCACAGTAATAATTCATGCACTGAATTTTTGTTTAAAAAATATTTGTTGATTATGTTATATAGCCATGTACTGAATCTTCAGAGTTTACTAAAAAAAATTTTTTTGGTACCATAGATTGAACTCATGACCTTGTACTTGCCAGGCAAGTGCTTATACCACTGAGCTAAATCCCTAGCCTTAAAATTTTTTTTGTACATTTTTTTCAACTTTTACATTATTAGTAGCACGTGTTTGCAGTACATAATGACTACATCCCTCATAGGTTATATATAGTATATATATGTACATGTATCCCATAATTATATATAACTCTCTCTCTCTCTCTCTCTCTCTCTCTCTATATATATATATATATATATATATATATATATATATCATAATTTATTTTCACCCTCTCCCTCACCACCATATCTTGGGCCCCTTCCCATATGCAAAAGACCCATCTCCTTATTTCCTGTTATCTTTCTCCTCTATAAGAAATCATTGACATTTAAGCTGGTGTATTGATTTATTTCATTTAAGATTATGTTCTTAAGGTGCATCCATTTTCCTCAACATGATTCATTCTTCTTTACAATAGAGTATTATTCCATTGTGCATAAATACTGTACTTTTTAAATCTGTTGATGGACATATAAGGCTCTTCCAAGATTCAGCTATCATGAGTTGTGTAGCTATAAACATAGGTATGTGTGTATCACTGTAATAGTATGTCTTTAATAATATTAGGCTAGTATCTAGAAGGGGAATAGCTGGGTTAAACAAAATAATTTGCATTTCTTTCATAATGTTCTCACCACACACACACATACACAATAACTACAAAAGTGATAGATATTTTAATTAATTTGATTGTGGTGATACACTAACAGTGCATATATACATACATGTCAAATTGCCTGTCTTAAACACACAATTTTAAATTTGGTCATACCTTAATAAAGCTGGTATAATTACATTATTGAACATATACCAGCATACCATCAACTCACATAGAAGTCTTTCTTGCATTTTTTTCCACAAAGAGTAGTAGAAGCACAACCTTATTAACATTCATTTTCTTTAGTCCAAAAATTGTCATTTCTCACCTTGTTGGATTTGAATGAAGCAGATGGCAAATCTGTGAAGTAATTAATCACTGTTCTTAGAGTTATATTTTTAAAGAGTGCTAATAAAGGGCACAAATTAGAGTAAGATGTGCTAAATCAAGCAATAATATACAGAATTTACCTTGGTAAAGACCCAGCAGTGGGGAAAGCAAGCAAACCTAGAATTAAAATGGATATGAAAAAGCTTGTTTATTGTCTTGTCAGCTATGAAGCTCCTTGTAAAGATGTGAATTAAATGAATATTCATCATAGATGAATATTCATGTGGTGATTGCTTTAATACTTTGTTACTGTTAGAACAAGTCAGGAAGAGTCCATCATCAAATGATCATATGGGGGAAAATGTATGCACCTAACTGTTCATTGAATATACATTAAAATGAGTCAAAAGCAGCATACATCAAAGCAAAACTGTGTATCATATATTTTGTAAGGTATTTTTAGATGCATTAGAGTTCTGGGTCATATCACTTATTTTACATAAAATACATTCCTTGTAATTACTATTTCATTCATACTGAGACTTGTTGATTTTCTCTCTGTAGCAACCATAAACAAAAGGCTAAATACATTTAGAATCTTAGTGACATATCACATGTAAGTATGAAAAAGGAATAAAATAATAAAAAGCATAACTTCCTGCTAGATTGTGATAGGTGAGAAATATCTACAGAATTAACATTTAGCTCTGTTCCATGTAGGTTCACAGTTTACAAACCTTCTTTGTATAGTTTGAGCTAGAGAAGAGGTTGGCAAGTTGTTTTTTAAAGGTGAAGAGGAAATATTTCAGTCTGTGCCTGCCATGCAGACTCTGGTACAGTGATTAAACTCCAGCCCTGTTGTGGTGTGAGAACTACTGCAAGGGCTCTGTAAAATGGGAATGGGGGAGGGGCTGTGTTCTTATTAACTCATGAGGCTCATGGGCTACACTTTGCCAATCCTGAATCTGTAGCAACTGAGATCTGATAGTTTGCTCAAAGCTAAAGTTGTTCTTTGAGGCTTTAAATATTGGATTGAAAGTTCTAATTTGATTATGCTAACTGGTAAATTCCCAAACTTCACTTGACTTGTGCGATGGATACAGTGCCAGGAAATAAGGATCTATCTTCAAGATCAGGTAGGTACTGCGATAGTTTACCTGTTTTCAACTCTAGAAAATTTCCTCGTTTGTCTGCATGTACAGAGTGAGCCTAATATATGATAGTGGGGCAGCTCTGTCCTGTTATTAATCTTCGTATTTAGAGGCACAGTGCTAAATCTGCTCACCACAGGGTAATCATGAGATCTTGTGGGTAGAAAATCTGACAACACTGGCTCAAGAATATTTATTTGATTTTAATACTAAGATAAAAGTCTGGGAGCAAAACTTACATGGGAAAGGGCATACTGTTCCACTGCTGCATAAACTTGTACTGTGGACAAGCAAACACGAGTTTTTGTTTTGTTTATAACCTTGGGAAGCAACTTGTGAATCAAGCATCTGATCCTTCAAGTGTAATGGATAATTTTATGGGTCAAATTGATCAAAATGGAAAATGCCCATACATTTGATCAAACATTCTCAACCTTTCTGGGATCATATCTGATTAGATTAACATTTGAATTAATAGAGTGAACAAAGTAGATTGTCCTCCATAATACTGTTTGGTCTCACCTAACTGACTTAAGACACGATAAGGTCAAACAGGCTGACCTTCCTGAGAGAAAGAGAATTCTGTCTACAAATATTCTTTGAAGTAGAATATACTGTAACTTTTTCTGGCCTTTTCACTGTAGTGATATCTCAACTTTTCCTGGGTTTCAAATCTTGGGGGCCTTTGAAATAGAACTATGGCACTGGGACTTATCAGCTTCCATAATTTTGTCAATTTATTATAGAAATCTCTTTAGATATATTCTTTGTACATATATGTATAAAATATCCAATTTGTGCTCTTTTTCTAGAGAATTATAACATTACAGTCTGCTTATCAAGCTTTGCTTCAAGATGATTGCCACACAGTCACTATCAGTCCAAAGATACGAATATTGTAGACTTCAACGTTAGTGAATCCCCACTTTTAGAAGACTCACCTTAAGATCACCCATACCAGTACACAAAATTCTATAAATCTGCTCCTCTGTAAACTTTGACCTTCAGGACACTGCATTGAATCTGGAAAGGTAGTACTTACTCTTCCTTCACATGATAGATCTAACATACATAGCTGTACTCAAAGCTGCCTTTTCTGATGACCTTGAAGAACTGATAGGAGCACTTCTGAAACATTATTTTGTCTGTATTAGTCGCATATTTTTCACTATTCAATAAACATTTACTATGTACCAAACATTATGTACACTGTTTATAGAGTTTGGACAACATGAAGGACACAGGCTTAACTTTTTCATCCTAATAGATGCTGTGCAGTTCTTTTTCCTATAAACATTTGAATTATAAAAAAAAAAACCAAAATTTGTTTCATAGTCCTGATTTCTTTCTACATGTAGCTGACAGTTGCTCATGAACCTTTATCTATAGGAACTTACCAATAAATAGTAATGCACTTACATGTAATACCTGACTGTCATGTGTACACAATATAGTAAAATCATTTCTGAGTTTGTTCTACTAGGTCTTTCCCCCACCCCCATAATCCATTCTTGAGTTTTCTACCCACCCTTTCCCCACTGTTAACCATACACTAACCAAAAAGCAACTTGGAGTTGACACTTTACTCATACATGGATGTACAGGATTTTTCTTTGATCTTAAAACCATTGGTGTTTAGGCTATAATTAAGATATAAACCATAGTTCTTAGATTTATTCAGATGCTGAAATAAATTCCACTTTGGCTTTAATGTATCGTGGTTCACTGGCACTTAATCTGTGAATGTGATCAAAATAATACAAATGTCACCTTAAATCAGTAGTATGCTTTTGTTGATAAGGTATTAAAAAAGAGGTATCAATCCTTTATGAAAAATAAGAATCAGATTTCTTATTATAGCTTAGAAAAAATCGACATTTATAATGATCAGAGTATCTGTTTTCATGCAAATGTCTCATACTCACAAGAAAGGTTCTCAGCAAGCAGATTTGATCTTGTCATTTATGTATAAAGAATGGTGAGGAGTATGAGAAGTAGCAGGTGTTAGGGAGGAGAAAGCTATTCATTGGCGCTCCCACTCATTAAAGCAAAGTAAGTTTAGCGTATGTGTGTGTGTGTGTATGTGTATGTGTTTCAAGTGAGATGCAAATTGCTGAGAGCACAATTTTTTAAAGCACCTATCATTATTAAACATGTGAATCCAAATCCATATAAGTATATAATTGCTTAAGTGTAACTTCCTGTGCCTATGTTTGGTCACACAGCAGTGCAAGCAGTCTAGTTAATTATACGAAGAGATAATTAGTTCAATATGCAGTATTTACCAGGAGCCTTGTTTTGAACAGTTTTTGGGAAACCTCTTGAGGTGTGATAAGACCTTTGCATGTGGTATGTGGCCTTACTTTCTGAGACAGGCGCTTTGCACACCTGGAAACAAGTGCATCTTGAATGCAAGATAAAAAGGTAGTCCCTGTGAAAGATTCAAACATAACCCAAATGTATCTGGCTTCATTCTCTGTAAAATGAGGTAACTAATTAGGATAGCAAAAACATTACTTTTATTACAAGACTGTGTTAATGCAGTTGCTTTAGTTTGCCATTATTCCTTAATAAGATACAATAAAATCACCATAATGCATGTAAACAACTATTCTTTCTGGGATAGAGCTGGATTAATGGCATATTTTGTGTTTATAGAAACAAACTATTTAGCAGCCATTCCTCTCAAGAGTTTTCTTAACCAGAAACCAGGTACTTATTTTAGACCTAAAAGGAAAACATAGTTAATAATGCTGAAAGGTTATTAGTACAATAGGATACTTATCATCCTTGCACAGTGGAGAGGTAGGTTCATTTAAATGAGTCATAAAGAAAATTTACATATTAATGTGGAACTGTTGGCTTTCTATCTTTCAAGGTTTAGAGATGTTTTTAATTATGAATTCTCTTGCTGATTAGGATCTGACAAAGAAAAGAAAGTGGTCATTTCAAAGTTGAAAATCTGAAGTATTCTTTGTTAACTACATTTCTAAATGGTAAAGTAGAAAAGTTTCAGATGGTAAGATGGCATTTTCAGCATAATTAACTTTGGCTTAAAAGTCTTAGATGAGTAGATTAGACCCATAACACGTCACTTCTGCAGTGTGCACATCCCTTGCATTACACACTGATCTGAATAAGCAGCATCCTTTAGAAGACATGATCTAGAAAACATATTTCTTTTTTATATTTGCTCACACTCATTTTTTTCTTAAGTGAAAACAACTGCTTTTATTTGACAGCAGGTTTGGAGATCAAGGAGTAATAGCCTAGTGCCTTTGTTTCCTATTGTAAAAGCCTCCCACATCTAGTGGTGTCACACTACCCCAAATTATTTTAATTGCTTTTGAGACCTAATCATATATCTTCATGGGGTATATTATGGTAGTTTGATACATATAAACACTGTATAATGTCTAACTCAAGGTAATAGTATTTCTCTTTCTTGAAACATTATTTATATGTTGGGAATTTCACACTTCTTTTAAATTTTATTTTTATTAGTATATATGTACAGGCATCATTACATTCCTCATGGAGACTTGGTACATGTACACAACACATACCGATTTTGTTTTACCTCCTTCCTCTCTGACCCCTCTCCTCCATCTCTATATGTGCTAAAAATTATTTTAGTCTATTAGAATATATATAGTATATAATGTTTATATTCTTTGTGAGAATTTGGCACATGTACATAACTCGCCTTAATTCCTTTAGTCATCTCCTTTTCCTTCCCTCTCTCCACCCTCAATTTCCACTCATCTCCTGATCCTCTTCCTTTGTTTTTTTTGGACCATTTTCATGAACATAATATTTACTGCCTTTGTGTGGAGTTGATATATGTACACAATATATCCCAGTTAGTTTTTCATCCCTTATCCCTTTCTCTTCCACCTTGATCTCTCAATCCTCTTCTCCACCCTACTTTCTAGTATCTATTTTTACTTTGCTTTTTAAACTCTCATCTAAGAGAAGCAATGCATATTTAAGGGTGTGTGTGTGTGTGTGTGTG